>JAUCMS010000024.1:8567540-8588043 GCA_032357445.1 Enteromius radiatus
AAGCCATTCAGGGCTTTATAAGTAATTAACAAGATTTTAAAATCTATCCGATGTTTGATAGGGAGCCAGTGCAGTGTACAGTATGCAACTATTTAAGCACCCTAGCAACAGCATATAGCAACATTCTTAAGAAACACTTTGGGACTGCATAGCAGCACACATGGCATTTTATGACATTTCCTTAAGAAACAAAATGCAGTTAATTTCTTTGTGTATGAAAGATTTCCATGTGGCATATATAGCACGGGAACTGTATGTAGGCATGCTTGTTTTAGCATTAACGTGTGAGTGTATGAGCGTGTCTCAAGTCAATACAAAGTACCTCAGGCAGGCTGGAGGTGGTAAGCTCTTTAATGGGAAGGATATTTGAGGGCGGCTTGGCTCAGAGATGGCCAAAACGTGTCCTCTTGAAGTGATGATGTTGACAGGGATGGAGACCTATTGACCTTTGCTCATTACGTTCATATTCCATGCGGTTGTGCCTCAGGCTTGCAATTCAACTGAGTCAACACTGGCCGTAGCTCAGCCCTCACTCGGCAGTCATCAGGGAATGCAACGGCCAGCTCAAAACATCTGCTCACCCTTTTCAGAGACATGAAAGATGTTTAAAATCTGAATATTTAATTTGACACTTTGCCGGCTTTTGTAACCTCATTCTTTTTGTAAGTAATTTACATTTTGTGATTTTAAAATGATATAATTCTTAATACATGACCTTTCTGGTGTTATTGTTTGCAGTAAAGGATTGTAATTTGGTATTAGTCTCCACTGTCTTCAGTAAACAGATAAATAAGACCGAATCTAAAAGCTTCTTACAAAGTGCCTTTTGTGCCAGCTCCAGATACTGTGTAAAAATGCAATGTCGCATAAAATTAAAGTTTGTTGTTGTCATGACAATCAGTGCCGCCTTGTTTCCTGTCAGATCACTCGGATGTTTGCCAGAATCAACAAGCAGTAGCCAAAACTAATAGTCTCATGGCTCTGTTTGTTTTGGGAAAATATCTGGCAGTAGGGGAACAATCATTTTAATAATGTACAGTAATGCAGTGTTTATTACAGAAACAATTTTTAATAGGAAAAATATTTGTCAAAATCTGTCTCGCAGAGGGTGATTAGTCATAAATGTGACAATTTGATATGAACTGTTCACTGAATGTTAGTTTAATTTTGTAATTTAGTTTCATACTTTTATTTTATATTTAAGAATAAGCCTAAATCTAGGGCATTTTTTATAACACATATCAACAGTACATGATATGCATGGTACAGTACAATAGTTACAGCAGGTTTAATTTATTACAATTTCTCAGTAGAACAATAACATTTGTAACTGGTATTTTGGCAGAAGCTACCAGGGTAAATCTTTTGTGAGGTTAGATGTCAGCATCACACTAGCGTTTGTAATGACAGTATATTCATTTGGAAGACTCAGGGTTGGCAAAAGTAGCACGTTTACTACTTCCTTTGGCACCCATTTTTATTAGCAGCCTCTAGCTTGTGAAAAGTGTGTGGGTAAAACATTTAATTTTCTTCGTTTTACTTTAACAGAGAATAAAGTTATGCCAGCCCTTTGCGTTAAGATCGGGATGCTTGTGAATTATGGTCGTAGCAGACAAGATTTTAGATTTTGAGAAGCAAGGACGTTAAGAGCAGTGAAGCCATTGAAATAGATTTAAGGCTTCATGCTTGTATAATTAATCATGACAGAATTGCTCATTCTGGGCCTTTGCACAGCCTATGGATTTTAATGAATAGTGTAAATGTGTCATTTGCCTTTTCTTATAAGCCTATACTTTTTTTTTTAATCCCTGTAAGCGCAGAATTTCAGTACGTTTGAAAGACCTTTAAAGGTGGTCCTCTCGTCGCTTTCTCTTTGTTTATAGTAGCCCAGGGGGCTCATTAGTCATACAGGCGTTCTTTAGAGACCTGACTGTTCGTGTCTCCGTGAAATGGCATACGGAGACAGTCGGTCTATGTGTTTACTGTAAATGTGTTTGTGTGTGTGCGGTTTGAAGTGTATTATTTCAGCCATAAAACATGTTTTCTGGTTCATTTACAAAAAATGATGAGCTCGTGTTAGCGTTTGGCTCTCATGCATGTTGAATGAGCTGTAGTGAAGGACGTTTGCGCTGTCTTTTTTTATAACGAGAGGATACAAGCAACATCTTTGTTTTGATTTGAAAACCTGTTAAGGATAACGTTGAGGTTTTCTTACAAATTCAGCTCCTGAGAGTGCTTAAACGCAATATGAGTGCTGCTGCCTCTCCTGGCTTCTCCTAAACAAAGCCAAACATAGCGGATTAATTTTCAACGTAAATCATACACATTTTCAGCAATGGCCTGCCGAGATGCTGCGTGTTCAGCAGGAGTCTCTAGAGGCGAAGGCATTTGAGAGCTGGATCATATAAATTAACAAGGCCTTCTGTTAATTTCTGCTCTTGCTTTGAAAGTGAACCTCTTCTAAGCTTTATGTGAGGTGTTTGTAACCCGAAGATATGATGTCACCGCAATAAAAGGCTCTACAGTGCCAAATATTTCATTATGTCACATCCTGTCCTTAGAGGACAGTGTGCCATCTTCCTTCTCAAGTGATTGTCATACATCTTTAGCACATTTTAAATTAGAATATTTAAGTGCAATGCAGAAATGGAGTGTTAATAATGATTAATGCATACTGGAGAAAGTGAGAGAGTTTGCCAATGTAAATGGATTTTTGCTGTTTTTAATAACTTCAAAGCCTTAAAGGAACATTCCTACTTATTTACAACTTAATGTTTATTTTAATCGTTTATTCGTGCCACTGTCAGCTTGCCTGCAAGGCTTTCAGTAAGTGCATTATGATGAAATTATTGCTGCGGTAATTGACAGCATGCCACAAAAGCTGTCTTTAGACATTAAGTTGTAGTTAACCCCGAATATTCCCTTCAGCTTCAGTCATGGTCTATACACAAGAAGTTGCTACGGGTTCACAAAAGACTTTTCTTTGAGTTTATGTTTTTTAAGGTCTCTGAAACTATTTCCATCTCACCTCAGCAAAGTCAATATTGTTTCTGAAGATATTTCAAGTGTTAAAAGCATAGTTTGCATTCAGTCATAATCTTCTTATTTTAATGTTGTTTCAAACTTGTATGACTTTCTTTTTCTTTTGCAGAACACAAAATGGGAGTTCTGAAGTTTTATAGTAACCACCAGAAAAAATAAGAAACAAGGCACCATAACAGCACTTTGAAAATAGTTCATATGTCTTCACTTCTTCACTATTGTGGCTGAAATTGAAGTTATTTACTCCAAATCTAACCCTTGGCTGAAGATTAGAAATCTAAAGAAGGCTATCACCGATTTCTGTAACCTCACTCTAAACTATAGTTTTGACATTTTTTTGTTTTTAAAATCACAAAAGTCTTGGTACAAATGGATTCTTTAGAGAATTTGACATGTTAACCTCAGTTTCTGCCATTATGCTACAGTCAAGAGTTATTAAGAATTACAATAAAATAAAGTTGGTTTTAGATTCTATTCATTTTTGGGGTCACTTTTGTGTCTGAAATAGATGGAAAAGTTATTACCCTCATTTGACGTCATTGACACCAAATGTACCTTACTTCTGAAATAACTCAACAGTTTGAATATTTTAAAATGAATAATGATATTTCAGAGCTGCACAGAAAAAAAAAGTTTTTGTGAAAAACTGAAATTCACACAGAAGATGTGAAATATAGCACAAAATTTACTACTACATTAGGTATTAGAAATATATTTGTCCTAGTTTGACCAGTCATGATATCTCAAAGTAAAACAAAGACTTTCTCTTATTGTGTTCTATGTAAAAATAAATTAGCTTAAAATTTACATTTACAAAAATAATGTGAGGATGCTACATTTTGTGTGAGCTATTAAATCTATCTAAAAATATCTGTGAAGTCCACCATAACCCAAGTAGGCAGACTCGCTGCCTGTAGATCGTGGTTTGCTGCTATTTTAAAAACAATTCAATTTTTAGCCCAGACTTTTACAGCTTCCATTGTAAGAAACATTTCTGTCTCGCTTTCCTCAACGAAGCGCCTTCATTGAGAGCTCTGTGAATCATCTCCTTTCTTCTTTCCCTGACTCACTGTGGTTACTTCACCAAGCTGGGAACAGTAGAGGTGTCCTGGCATTGTCTCGGTCTCAGTGCTCGGGCCACCTAATTACCCAGCCGAGAGCTGGTAAGCATGCGGCTTCACCCGCTGAATCATTACAATAAATCTCGCACTGTTAAACTTAGACACATACATTTCTCCAAATAGTCAAACACTCGGGATAGGAGGTGTTTTGATGCCAAATCAGGTTATGTATAGCTCAGGTGATAACAATCTCAGCCTCTCGTTCATGAATTAACCCAGAGTACAAAGAGCTTTGAGATTCACTGGTGCTTCACAAATGTACTCTATTATTGCTGTTTGGCTGAGATAGACATATGGTGAAAGCCTTTATTCAGCCTCTTTCAGAGATTGTGGTAAGGTTTTTAATGTGGTTTAAGTGTAACATTTTCAAAAGCAGACTTGGCTACTTTTTATTTAGTCAAGCCATTTCAATGTACACACTTCCAGAGACAATATAAGAAGGATAGTTTACTCATACCTGAAGATTGTGCTCGTCAGTTGAAATTGAAAAAAAGAGATCAATGCAATCGTTTTTTTTTTTTTTTAGCTAAAGAGGCCAAATGTACGACACAGTTGATGTTAGATTTTATTGCAGATTTGATACAGTTGTCCCGCCCTAAACTCCATTGCCATTGGTTGAGATTGGCAATGACTCATGTTCTGATTGGCTAGCATTTGAGTGAGTAACTATTCTTATATGGGTAATTTTGTCTTTCACATAGACAGATTGAAAATATTTCTTGAGAAATATTTCTTAAGCAACAAATCAGCAAATTAGAATGATATCTAAAGGATCATGTGATACTGAAGACCGCAGTCATTATGCTGAAAATTCAGCTTTCCAGCACAGAAATAAATTATATTTTAAAATATGTTATCATAGAAACATTTTTTAATCTGTATTAATCTGTAATATTTTTCAAATAATTGCAGCCTTTATTAGAATAAGAGTATTCTTTCAAAATCATAAAAACCTGCTGACCTAAATTTTTTTAATATTATTTATGTACTTTTAGTTGTAGTATGTTTTTATTTTTCACTAGTATCTTTAATTTTTTGTAGCCTATAACCCTGTAACTTTTGAAAACGTTTAATGTTTATTAAACATTTTCTGTTCATGGGTTTTGAGACTGAATGTTTTTCATTAGACTCATCTTATAGACTTATAATACTGTCATTATGGGCTTTCGCCTCATTAAAAACAGCCACAATTTCTATTTATATGAAAAATCTAAAGGTGTGTTATGACTGATTCAGATTTGCTTCAGGAGTTTTGTTGTTGTTTGGCTAAACACCGCACTGCCAGCAATGATAAATGGCATACTTGATTAATTCTGCTCATTTTTCTTTTTGTACTATTTACATGGGCCACTTTGTACCCTCAACAACTCTCCTACTTGGATTTACTAGAAAGTAGCAAAGGATTTGTCCAAACGTGAGAGATTTGTCCTGGGTTTAAGGGATAAGGAATTAAAAATTGGACGCTAAAACAAGCAGGAATGAAACGCAAACCCTGTCATTTTTATAAATGATTTACGATTCCCCATAGGCCTCTCTCTTACCTACAAGCTTCGGTCTTAGTCTAACAAGCACGTCTTACCTTTCAGATTCTATTAAGTTAATCAATGCCATACATTAGCTGTCCTTATGCATTAGAGGAGACAGTGTATCATAGAGATGTAGAGAGATGTGCGCTATATATTATTTTCTTCAGCTATTTTGTGCTTTCATTAATGACAATTTTTTCAATGAAAGCAGTTGCTTACAAAAATGATCAGTGTTTTCATGAAAGGTATACAGCTTCAAAATAAGATTTTTGCCAACACCGTTTCTAAGATTTGAGATCGTATCAGCGAAAGCTCTTTAAATGTGTTAGATGGCATGGCGATAAAACCTCTGATTGTCTTGAGTTCTGTTATCTCTTGCCTGGTAGTTTTATCTAGATGCAAAAATACGAGTAGCATGATTGGAGTTGGAATCGATTTTAAGACTTTTCAGATTTTTGTTGTTTCTTATACTTACATGGTTCAGGGATGATATCACATGATAATAAGATTACATTTGATTGTATAATGTGGTGCTGTGTGTTTATCATAGTGATACAGCATCGTATTGTCATGGTACTGAATCTTAATCAAGAACTCTGTAGGGAATTTCCAGGAGACATTGATATGCCCATTATTCTAAACATGTTTATTAATCATTTTAGTCAATTTAATTCTGATCTCAAGATACCAATAAGAGCTTCGAATTCTCTACTCCATTTCACACATGTTGAAATTCATTTTGCAGAACTTAGATTTACCTGAAAAATTAGCACTGAAATGTCTTCAGATTGCATCTGTGCCTACTCATAACAAATCTGCAGTTATCTTGTCACGGAGTTGAAGATCTTCAAATACGATCTAATTAAAACCAATGTTCTGCTTTAATGTGTGTCTTTTTAAGAAAGCATTAGATTATACCTTTTTCTTCTAAAGTTAAACAGTGATTTTAATGTTGAGCAATGTAATATGATCATTTGATTATGTAGTAAGTGAATGTTCTTGGAAACTGCTAATCCTCTACTATAAAGACAACCGCTTTTGGCAGAAGCACAATCACCCGAGACTCAGGATCGCTTGATAGGCTTTTAAGATGGCAAAAGAATAGTATAGCTTTGTTCTGCCACTCACATGTCCTTTCTGTCTGCCTGGTTGAACAAAAACCAGTCATATTCCAGTCCATTTCCTCCCATGTTTCCTTCCAGATCTCAAGACAGCAGGAGTCAACACGAGTCTTTCCCCCTAAAGAGCAACTAAAACATGTCTATGGTGCGATATCCCTCAAATGCTGAGATATGACATTTTTTCCTCACCCTAGAATTTTTCATTCTTGCAGATCGCTCTGTGAGAAGGTGTTATTTGACAAAACATTAATCAACTCGGAGGTGTGTGATATATGCTGAGTCTTTGCTATCACCTCTTTCCAGGCCTTGTAGAAGCTGTCTTATCATATTAGCCAGCCACTAGACAAAATTGCCTATGTGTTCTTTTCACATGGCATTAATTTTCCCGACAAAGGTTGTGTGTGGAAATAAATAAATAAATAAAATCTTGTCAATACAGAGAAAGGCCACACGTCTCTAATTTTGCCTGGATTCCCTCCCTGTGTTGAACAAGTCAAGCTAACATTAAGCAAACTACGGGTCGTCTGGACCCCCCCCCCCCTGTCCTCGACTCTCGGTCGCACAATTAGCTGTCCTGTTTCAAAGAGCTAGAACAAAGGTGATCCCTGCAAGCCAGAGTCAGAAGCAGTGACATGTGAGAAGGCTGGTGACACACTTATGGCTGTAGGCTGCTCTCTTGACCAGAGAAGTCGCTTGCTGTCAGTACCCATCACTGTCTGGCACAGCACTAATGGCATTTCCTAATAGTGTGGGGTGGAACAAAGGGCGGATTTACAGGGCCTAAATCACAAAGATCCTTTCTATTAGAGCATCCGCCTTTGTTTGTGCTCACACACCAAGGTGTGGCCTCAAACATGGAGACGTGATGGGGACAGAGGGAGCAGACGAGAGAGATACGGACAGGAAATAAGGAGCACGGGCTCAACCTCTAATTTTCAGTGGCAGTTTGCCCACAAGCTGAATGTCTCGAAAAGCTCAAGCACAGGGATGCAGGTGCAGCCAAGCCAGTATAATATGGGTGTGGAAAACAAAGCATTAGTGCTATTTTTGTTAAAGAACATTTTCTAAGACAAAGTGTTTTTTTGGTGAAGTGCGCAAGTTCTGCAGCAGTTGCAAGCATTTCCGCTTATTTGGAATTGTTCAGAAACCTCTTAAACCACTGGTTGAGACATTGCTATCAAATAAACAGCAATTCCATTAGGTGCCACTAGTTGTGCTGAAACCACTGCTTCTCTGTTAATGACATATGCTGCATTAGGGAAAAGAAAATATTGTGTTTATACCTAACCCTACCCCTCACAGCAAACTTTTAGTATGTTTTTGTTTTTTTTTACAGCTTTTGCATTACGGGGGCATTGTCCTCATAGTCCTTCAAATTGTAATACCTCTGTCATGTCGTTAAACACATTTGTGTTCCCATAGAAAAAACAAAAAACAAATACCAGCATTCCGAGAAAGTCTAAGAGAGAGCAAAATGTGTGTACTGTGGCATTACGTCGATGTACACTTGATAATTAGACTACAATCTGTGGTCAATCTGTATGTCATCTATTTACTGAGTAATGAGACATTCAACATTCATTGACATCTGAATTTCAAAACCGTAATGATCTCACACAGTGAACGCCTGAAAATGCCTGTGTAGTGGACAATCGTGTGATGGTTGCTCTCCACTCTTTTAATGATACTCTTTATGTTGATCCACAATAGATGTCACACTCACTGCTAATTGGATGAAAAGATGAGCTCATTTGCTCAACATGTTACTGTTCTTGCACATTAATGGATCAGTGTATTAGTCTGTTACAACTGGGATAATGAATTGTAATGGCTGGATAAATGGTCTAGTGTGAGCGCATGTGGTCCATTACATTCCAGTACACATTTGTATCACATGATCTGATCTGATACTGTTGACTCATACTTGCTATTTTAGAGCATATTTTTTCTTCTTTTCTCTATGTATATATGTATACATATATATGAAAAACAAAATAGATTTTTCTCTCACATTTTGCCCATCTCAAAATAGATCCTGTTATGAAAAAAACATTCAGCAAATTTTTTGCCTCTGTTTTTAAGGGTGATTGGAGAGAATCCAGAGAAACGGCATAATGGTTGTTGCTAATTGGCTTCCGAATAATGAATGCATAAAAAAAGAAGTCTCACAAAAGTAATGAATCAACTTGTCTCATTTGTTTCTTTCTCTCGTCTCTGCATGACAACGAGAGCTCTGAATATCATCACATTAATGCAGGTTTGTAAATGAGTTATAAACGAACCCCATTTGCATTATCTGCTCGTCATTTGATTTCAGTATCTGAAAACGTCTGTAATCTCCATTTATGCATGAAATAACGTGATAGTGATGCGTGATGAAGCGGACTTCCACACTTCTGTTAATTTAAAGAAATAGTTAATGCAGCCATAAAGTTATACAATTATTTACTTAAAGTAACATTGTTTTAAATGGGATTTTTTTTCTCATGGAACAGGAATCAGATCTTATGGGCTTTAAAAAGCATGAAAACTCTATACAGGTTTTATGAAAGTAGTCTATATGACTGAAGATTTAAAAATAGTCCATGTGACATCAGTGATTCAACCTTAATTTTATGAAGCTACAGGAAAACCTTTTGTGTGCAAATTCAACAGAAGAAAGTACAGTATGGATTTGGAGCAACATGAGGATAAGTAAATAATGCTGAGAAATGTGGAATGAACACTTAATTTTTCATGCTTGTCCTCATTCAATTAAATCAAACTGTGCAGTTACTGATGTTCAAGTATGATTTAAAAAACACACATGTATGAATTTAATCATCCTTAATCTATGCCAGCGAGTGCTGGCAACTCTTTAGTCATGAAAGTACATATTAAGATGATAGAATCTATTTGTACCCATCAACATCAAAGATATGTACGGATGTTATCAATCTCATAAAAAAACCTGATGTCAGCTGGTTTCGTATTTGAAATCTGCTCTCAGTTCTCATAACCGATTTACACGGTAAGCAGATGCTAAGATTATTCACGTATTCTGAATTAATGCAGCTGCCAACTTTTTTGTGCCATTTTTACAGTTATGCGAAAGCTTTGCATCATTTCATAGTTAAAGTGCAGAGCGAGTCGGGCATGAGCGCTCTAGATAAGAAATTCCAATTCCAGACATCTCCATATCTTGTTTAATCCCGAGAACTCTAGAAACATAAAGGAGGTTCAAAAGTAAGAAATTCTGTATGGAAAGAAAGTAGGATTAACAGTGGCCTGCACTTCAAACTGGCTTTGCTGAAGCGACATGGGATCTGCTATTTAGATGTGTGTTGAGATTGTCAAGCGTTGTATGGCAGCACCTAAGCTTTGCATTGTGAGCACTTTTCTTGGGGTTATACACTTATAGCTTTTGCCACTGGTGTCACATCCCATCCAAGTCACGATGACAAAGTGTGTCGCCTCTGTTCTGCCGGGATGATCGAGGCATGGAATTACTTACGTTCTACAATTCTACTCTTACATCTACAAACCTGAATCTTTGTGAAAGTCTCCATGGAGCCACCCTTTTGATGATTGTGTGATGCATATTGGACATAAAACGTCTACTTGTTTGCAAGTTTTCTTGCAAACCCGTTTATGAATAAAATTACCAGGGCAGCTTTTTTTTCCCAATTTACCTGCAAACAAATTTGTGTTCAAATAATAATAATAATAATAATAATAAATGTACTGTTTGCAAGGCACCAGGTTGGTACAAACACTTTTGAGCTTAACCACTGAATTTTGTCAGGTTACTCCCATCAGATATTTAGTTTTTTGGTGTATATATATATATATATATATATATATATTGGTATATCTATCTATCTATCTATCTATCTATCGATCTATCGATCATTTTAAAGCCATTCTGTTTTTCTGTTGTACCTGTCTCAGAAAACAAAACAAAAGCAGTGGTCAGTCACTTTAACATGTTGATTGAAGTGGGCGTTGTTGGCGAGGATAACCTCAGTGTGGACCATGTTTTTTTTGTTTTGTCAAAGGTCTGGCTACATGAGGCAGCACATGTGCCAGTTCATCCCAATCCTACTGGTTTATGTTTAATATCCGAGTAATACCCTCAATAGCTGGAACATATCGTGTTATTTCAGCCCAGTGTGGTCCTGCTGTGCTTGTGTGTCTATATCAGCGTCTGGGCTGTTTTTGATGGCTGGTGTTTCAGCATGTTTCTGAAGTGTTATTCATATTCTCCTCCTTGTGCCTTTGTGGCCCATCTGTCTGTGTATGTGAATGTCGTTTTTCACATTTTCATTGTTTGTGAACATACTGTGATGGGAATTATGCTTTCTGTGCTTTTTGGTCATGTATTCCCGGTTGCATCCTTGTGCTTTTGTGTGGTATTTTAAGAATTTTGTTCAACTCAAATTAGGCTATTTTACCATATCAAACAGAGCAATAAGAAATATAGTTCTTGGATTATATGGTACTTTGGAGACCAAAAGCATATTGATTTTTGACTGCATTAAAGACCCCTTTTAACGTTGTGTTAGTTTTGAGCTCATATACAGTATATGCTAGTGTACTCCTAAATGGTTACAGAATTATTTTGGACTTATTACAAATTTATGCATTTTAACTTTAGATGCTAAATGCTGTTCTTTTGAACTTTTTATTCATAAAAAAATATAATAATAATAATACATGTTCAATGTTTACAATGTCAGTAATGTTTCTTAAACATCAAATCAGCATATTAGAATGAGTTATGAATAATCGCTGAAGACACAGAAGACTGAAGTAATGATGCTGAAAATTTAACTATTTAAGACTGTAAATGGGAGACACTGATTATAAAAAGCTGCACTAAATTGTTGCCTAGTGTTGTCTTATATTGCTATAAAGCTACAGTAAATGTAATTGAATGTTTATCTGCATTTTTTCTATACCTTCGATATGATTTTTGATAATGTGAATATTCACCTAATACCACTTGTCTATACACCAAGACAGAAGTAGCAATCAAAACATAATTACTGTTAATCGTAGAGCTTGGCAACGGTACTGCTGCTGCTGGAAATGCAGGCTGATAAGATGAGGCAGAGCACTGGTAATAATGGAATAGCATTGCAGGAACTCTTGACCCCATGATAGAGGCCAGATGGGCTGATATACAAACCCCCTCTCCATCTCTCATTACTCTGTCCGATCACAGGGTTTCAAACACTCTCCTATGGCTGCTATCTCACTATCTTTAATTTAAAAATGCAGCAGGACTGCTAGAGAGGGAGATACATATCAGGACCGGCCGTCCGTCTTGTCTCAACATACATGTTGCTCAGTCTTGTCGAATGCACTTTAATTTTTTACCTCTGGGCTTAAAATTAGCTCCGACTCCTCTTCTGTTCCCATCTGATTGACTTCTGCTCATCATAGAGATGAAGAGAAGAGCTGAGAGAGCCATAATGGTGGGTTTGCAGACTCGTTTAGCTCTGGAGCACAGTCTTGGGACTCTTCTACACACCCCAAATACCGTGAAAAAAATATAACTGGATCAGCACAAGATGCTTTAAGAATCTGCTTTGAGGGCTTGAATGAACTTCTTTATGAGGCTACTCAACTTTTAATGTTTTGGCATCAGGGTGAAGGGGTTAGTCTTTTGGAAATGATTTAAAGGTGAAGTGTTTCAATTCTTACCAGAACTGCCACATGAACGGCTGTTTTATTTATACATTTAAAATTTTTCTTTGAATGGCTAAATTATAGTTCTTTCTGGATATTAAAGGTTCACCCTAAGATGTAAAATTGTCATAATTATTTTTCATGTTGTTTTAAATATGTGACTTTTATGCATGTTTTTAACTGTTTTTCAATTATTATTTTTAATTAATTTATTTTAATTAATTTATTAATATAATGTTTAAATAATTTGATTAATTTATTATATTTATTAATTTAATTTATTACTCTTTTGGTCCATAATGAAAGTTAGTTGTTTGGACTCCACTGATGGTCTGCAGAAACGCATACATATGTATAATGAGAAATACAGTATAACAATATGGCTTTTTGAACAGCAAAAAAAAAAAAAAGTTCAAGTAAAACTTTATTAAATGAAAATTAATATTTAATTATTGATTAATTATTTTTAGTAATGATTCTAATTTATTTTTTTTTGTTTTATTTTAAAATTTTTAATAAGACAGTGATGATTGACAGGAAATTATTAGGGAAAGAGAGAAGGGAATGAGATCAGGATGCATAACAGTCACCACTCAATATATGCACTGACTGCCAATATATTTTCTTTTATTTTGTCAACTAAGTTCACATTAAGTCAAGTTTATTTCCTGAAAGTAAGCAACTTTTCCGCATCAATTCGTTTTGAGGGTAGAACTGAATTTTGTATAATATTTTCTATTCATGAATAGATTATCACAAAAATAAGCAAGAAACACAAGTATATTCTGCCCTACATTTTGAAACAAAGGGCTTTGTGGAAGTGCATAAATTAATTAAAACAGTAATAAATCTTACAATATAAACCGCTTTTGGCCGTTCTCTGATAAAAATAAAGAGTTGATCCGACACTGAACAGGAAGATCTAATGTGACCAGCAGCATTGTTCAGTAACGCCCTGAAGGTCAAACCTTTTGTTGAGCTGTAAAACCGCATTTGTTTGCATTCAATATTGCCACTTGTCATTGTTGACCATCAGTAAAGCTATTTCTAGGCAATGCAACAAAATTTTCCTCTCTAACAGCCTGGAGCGTGGAGGCAGAGTGCAATTTATGTAAGCAGAATCGACGGGAATCAATAGGATTTTCATCAGCATTATGTTTTCATACTTCACAAGAGGCCCAGGCTGCCGTGAGGATAAATGATGCGCTATCAGTTCCATTGCACTCCTCTCTTTCTATCCCCCCCTCACTTCTCTCATCTATCCTTTCACTTTGTGCTCGAACGACAAGATGAGTTTCAGCACCGGGAAATAATCCACTTTACCACTTTTCCCCATGTCGACTGCTGTCCAGTTTGTTAAAAGAACATTTTAGAGGAATCTTTAGTCTTTTGTTGGGGCTTTCGTGTGTGTTATAGCTAGTGGTTTAGAAACTGCTGTTTTAGATTTATACTCTGCATATTCATATATGTTCCAGTAAAGCCTAATTTTTAGATAGAAAGACTTACTATATTTGGGGGGTTTGTAAAGAGAGTGTCATAGTGAGAAGAAAGCTCTAATGTGAATTGCTCCAAGAAGAATTGAGCATTTAATTGAAGTCAAAATATCAACTAGTAACTAGTCAACTAATCTATTCTAAATAAGTCCCTAAAAGGAATAGGCTATTTTAAGTTCAGTAGAAGTGATCTGTGTCCTCACATTGTCATGGCAACAAAGTTGCTAAATTTACACATTTACGTTTTCTGGCTATACTTTTTGAATGGAAAATATTTTGGCCTATTCAATTTCATTGTTTTTGACTTATTGAGGATGAGAAACAATATTAAATTAATAATGTCGAGTGAAAAAATCAAAAGTTGAATTAGGCAAATGCTAACAATAAAGTTGAACTTGTACTATGAAATAATTGATAATTCTATAACTAACCTCCATCAATCAATGGTTTATTTATCATTTATTCATTATGTTTCATGTTTATATTATTCACATTTTACCATAATCAGATATCCCATCGAAACATTCATCAATAAGCTGTATGAATTGAATAAATAGCCTTCATACTCTCCATATCATTTGAGTTACTTTTTTAAGACCTTGAGAGGAAATATATAAAGATATAGTTCCTGGTTTTTTCATGATCTGGAGTGTCTTCATGCACTCGTGGCAGTGTAGAGTGCTTGTATTGGATCTGTCTTTCTTTAATGACAATTAAACCCAGAAGAAAAAATGAGCTTGCTTTTGATGTACTCGCTTGCAGGGAATTACAGTAAACTAACCGTATCCCTCCCAATGTGATTGGAGAGAAACGCACATAATGTGGTCTGTCATTTTAACTGGCCGATATAATTGGTGGCAGCAGCTCTGTTAGCAATGCATCATAATCATCTTATTTTAGCTCATCCATTGCGCTTCATGCCAGAACCTCATTGTCCTCTGGATATAACCTGATGCATCTGGTCTGACCGAGAAAACCGTCCATCCCTATTTCAGAAATTTGCATGCTCTTTTAAACGAGAAACATGATGGATAATTGTTGAAAGCCATGTCTATTGCATGCAAGATTGTGGCAGGGCTTATTTTGGTATGCCTGTGCTGACTTATGATGCTTTATTTATTGCCTATAGTGTACTGTAAGAGAGCTGATTCCCAGGCAGGGATGCGAGTACACGAAGGGGTACTTGGAAAGATTTTTTAAACCTGTAAGTCTTTACTTCTCATTAAAATATGACAGTCAGTTCACTTGTGGCTGATATTTCATACCCGTTGAGCATCTATGGTATTTAAATTCTACCATACAAAGAGTCTAAATGACTTTGTTAATGTCCCATCTGGATTTCATCTCTAAATAAATTTGCTGTTGTGGTAGGTGTTTATCAGAGAAGTTTTTTAATGATTGCCACCAAAGGACTAAGACTTGTGATGCGGAATAGTTCACCCAGAAATGAAACTTTATTGTACATACAGTCAGAATAAGAGTCCAAACTGCTAATAAAAAAATCACAATAATCCACATTACCAACATAAATGCAGTCCATCAATTAATGTTTTCTGAATCAAAAAGCTGCATATTTGTAATAAATCCATTAAGGGATTTTAACTTTAAACCATCTCTGCTTCTCCCTCATCAGTTGAGTTTTTCTTGATAGTGCTACATGACATTCCAAACAATACCATAAGAATAAAATAAAAGATGTGTTATTGTTCAAGGGGTACCTTTAGGGAAAAATTGCTGTAGAGTTCCTTCAAAGAATAGTTGTTGCTGATAAGCTCAACTTACCTCCTATTTTATTGCTTCCAGCAGTTATTTGTGGTCCTTCACCAGGATGATTTATTTCCTTTATAGAGGAGGTAAATGGCAATGGGGGTGGACCCCCATCTGCACAGATAAGAAGCATTACTCATATTTTCATTATATTTGATTTCCTTTTACTTTCTGCTGGAGTCTTGTTGTCTTATCGATTATTTTTATTTCATTTTCTTCTTCTTTTGTTTTTTAAAGCAGGTATTTCTGACTTTATCACTTTCCTATGCAATCCTTTGGAAATTTTTTTTTTTTTAGGAATTTTCAGGGAAGCAGCAATTTTGTTGACTACAACAACCCAGCACTAATTTTATTCCAATAATAATTTCTTTCCATGACGCACTATTCAGTGCAGTGGTAAGTTGATAATGTGCATTTGAAGTACTCACTTTGCAAAAATCATTTCCTTAGTCAGTCCTGTTTTCCAGGAAAATTGACAGGACATCCTTAAAACAGCATGCATTCACTTGAAAATCAGAAACATCATGAAATGGGTTATGAACAATGAAGTTAATTTAAAATATATACCCTGCAAGTTTTTATTTTATGCAGTCATGCCTCTCAAGTACATAGTATCTATGTTTTTACAGTGGAAAGAAGTGATTAGCATTTTTTTTTTACTTCTGCCCAATCAAACCAAGAAATGAGCCACACACAAAAATGTGCCTTTGTCCGTATTTAAACGAGCGTAATTTGGAAAATCTCATTTCAAATGTATCCTCTCCTGCTAACCGGGCGTCGGCTTACCAGCAGTCACCCACAGTTGATGGACATGTTCCTGTTTGGCAAATATAACATCATTTGGATTGGTGTGCCATCTCAGTGGTGAGTGAAGAACATCAACCTCTGGCTGTGAGTTCTGTCAGAGTTATCTGCCGCCGAGGCATGGAGCGGACAGATAAAACAGTCCTGAAGGGGAAATGATTCTGCTCCTAATCAGATTTATGTACGCAGCCCACAGAGGGAGATTGATGTCTTATCTGACGCAGAAGATTTCAATTCTCTATGCTACAACACAGATAAACAATCAGCCTTCTGTCTGGAAAGCATTTCTTTTAATTGTCTGGGTATGTGTCTGTGTGTTTGTCTGGGCTTCTCTTTATTGTGTGTTCTATGCGCATTAGGGCTTGGCGATGTGAAACATTTCTCTATTTTTCTTCCTTTTCATGTTGTTCATTATTATCTCTTTACATATTTCGAATCTAATTGGCTCCATTGGCTGAAATAATGTTGAATGCAAGAGCAAAAACAGAGTAAACATCTAGTTAAAAATAACCAAAGCGTATTTTCACACCATTTTGTACCAAAAAAAGGAAACATTTTTATTGACTTTTACTTATAATACCGTAACATTTACCTACATACACATTTATTAAAGGAATAGTTCAGCCCCAAAAATATCAGTTCTGTCATCGTCCTCGAGTAGATACAAACCTGTATCAAGATATTTTGAAGAAGGTTTGTAACCAGGCTGTTTTGGGTCACCATTGACTATTTTTTGTATTTCTTAGTTGTTGTTTTTTTCTACTATAGAAGAACCAAAACAGCCTGGTTACAAACCTTCTTCAAAATATCTTCCTCTGTGAACAAATTCATACAGATTTGGAACTACTGTACTCGTGGGTGAGTAAATGATGACAGAATTTTCAGTTTTGGGTGAACTATTCCTTTAAAACCTCTCAGTAAATGAAAATTGTCATGCAGAAAATGTTTTTGAGTGAACCTCATAAATAATTGAATTTACATTCATTCATTTTTGCTACAGATTAAATCATAAATACTTTGATAGCATCTCTTTAATTACAAATCACGAGACAAATCTTACAAAATCATCTTGCAATATGCATATGCACAAGCATAGCGTGTTTCTGTGTGTATGGACATTTGCATGACTCTCGGCCTGAAATGCATCTGTAATAATTGCAAACAGCTAGGTTAGAGATACTCCCTGTATGTTTCCTAAGCCTTTCGCGGATATTTTGCATGGTTATTAAATTCCAAACATCTGCTTCTGCCTCCCTTGACTAACGTCTGAAGACGAGAGCTCAAATAGAGATCAAGCTAAAGCTTGCATATCTCTCCATGTTTACCATATTCTAATCAGCGCATGAAGCACCAGCCACCATTTTAAACAAGAGTCAGTCGAATGCTCACATTTAACCTTGAAATGCCCCTGCTCTAAAACTCACACTTACAGACCACTATCAGACTGATTATACGGCAGCCCTCCATCAAGACTGATTGGATGACTTGACTGAGATATCTTTAAGTGACTGCATTAAACAAATTAAAAGAGAGAAAGAGAGAGAGGGAGAGATGGGGGAGAGTGAAGGATTTTCTCATTTTACCACTCACTTTAAATGGCCAATTAATCAAAGACCAGAGTATAAAATGACCACAAGATAATGGTAAACAAATCATGACAGTTAGAGTGAAGTGCAGACTGCGGTTTTCGCCTCTAGCTGTTTTTTCTGATGTATTTTTAACTTGGGTTACAGGACCGTGCCGATAATGGACCACTTCATTTGTAAAGACATGCATTGGAGAGCACACTGTGAAATCGTTTAGCTTTGTTTTGTTCACACATACTTTTTGATCATGAATAAGTTGACAAACACATTTTGTAACAAAACTGCCTCCTTTCAGTTCTCACGATCACACCGAGAGTGAGATTGGTTGGGATGTGCTGTGTAAATGCATATGCGGAAACACACGCGCATGCGATAAAGCTAGTGATTAATAAAGATACGATTTTTTTTTTTAAATAACATTTTGTAATAATCCTTTCTGGTGTTTATGAAAGCTGTAGTCTCGGATATTTATATTTAGTTTCATTTAATTTAATTGGTAACTTTACAATAAGGTGACATTTGTTAACACTAGTTAATGTATTAACTAACATGAACAAACAATGATCAACACATTTATTACACTCTTTATTATTTTTTGTTAATAAAAATACTGTCGTTCATTGTTAGTTCATTATAGTTCACAGTGCATTAACCAATGTTAACAAAGACAACTTTTGATTTTAATAATGCATTAGTAAATGCTGAAATTCATGTTAACTAATATGAATAAATGCTGTAGAAGTGTTGTTCATGTTGACTAATTACCCTTACCTTAAGTGTGACCATTTTATTTTATTTTTTTACCCATAAAATTACTCACCCTCAGGACATCAAACGTGACTTTGTTTCTTCATCTAAACACATTTAGAGAAATTTAGCATTACATCACTAACATGGTCACCAATGGATCTTCTGCAGTGAATGACTGCCATCAGTTACTATCCATAATTAAGACGGCACTCTTTCACTGTAGAGGGGCAAATAATGTCATTCTAAATTTCTCCAAATCTGTTCTAATGCAGAATGTTAACAGAAGTTTCAGTTACTTATTCATGCATAAAGAGTTATATTTGTTAGTAAATACAATTGTCAGTCGCCAACACCTACTGTGTAAAAGTAGACAGTGTTTTGGCAGAAATGAACCCTTTGAAAATCTGTAATCAGGAAGGTATAAGGTGCTAGTGTGGAAAAACCGTCAGGGAAGAAAACAGTGATGTGTAACTGTCAAATGCAACTACTGTTTCTAACAAATCATGCCAACCCTCTTTTCTTACTCTCTTCCTTTCTATCTCTGTCTCTATGAATACAAAGAGCGTTTTGACAGGCAGTTCACATTTTTTTTATGGAAATAAAAAGCTTCTCTTACTACTTTTTACCTCGGCTCTTACAGAATCAAGGCTGTGCCAGTTTAAAGTGATATGGAGTGCGAAACATATTGAAGAGATCTAAAATGTCTTAAATATGCCATCGCAGACAAAAACTTGTCATCTTATCTACTAAGACATCTAACTTGCATCTTATCGCGGGGCCGTAACCCTTTCTCCACTGAAGCCTGCGATGAAAAAAACCCTTCTAATTATACATAAATGCAGGTTAAGAGCTTGCAAGAAATATTTAACGTGTGGCATTTTTACGCAGATAATGATGTGGTAGATTTTAGGATTGTGTCGGATCTGTGTGGGAGATATTAATTGCCTTTAGTGGACTCTGAGGCTTTTGGTTCCTCTGGCAATAATATACAATTTATGAGGGAGACTTGTGCTGATCTTCCACTCTGAGCACCATTTCTTTGTTAGTCTCTACACGTTTAGCATATTCAACACCTTTTTTCACTGCTCTACCCCCTCCTCGTCATACCTCTGTGCTGTTTCCTGTGTGAATGGCTCTCACACTTCATCCTGACTATGTAATGATGCCCGGCTTCACATTTTTTTCTCAGGAATGAGTAAAGCTAGAATGGTTATTTCTTTTTCACAATGCAAATTGATTCACACATTTTGAATAGTCACTAATGAGTGAACATTATAATCATTAATGATTGAGAACTAGTCCTCCTCCTCCTACTTCAAATTATATTCAAATTTTTTTGTTTTTTTTTTAATTTTTTTTACCAAATGCTCTTCAGCCCAAATCTTAGTCACGCTTTAAGATAAAGTGTGTAATTTTTTTGTGCTGTTAAAGTGCTCATTCTTATCCCAATTTAATGTGCTTAAACCAAATGTACAGAGTTTGAACGTCTTGTCCTGAAGAATGAGTGGTGCTTCTAAAAGGAAAAAAAAAGGAAAGGAAAGGGCGTGACATGTGGCCAGGTATGGTTGCCCATACTAGGAATTTGTGCTCTGCATTTAACCCATCCAAGTGCACACACAC
>JAUCMS010000024.1:8588143-8619239 GCA_032357445.1 Enteromius radiatus
CTGCCGGACCTGGGACTCGAACCGGCGACCTTTGGGTTACAAGCCCAACTCCCTATCCTTTAGGCCACGACCGCCCCTAAATTTTAACACTTCTCAGTCTAACTTTTTTTTTTTTTTTCTTCTATCAGACTTCTTGACAGAAATCAATGTATTATTCAAAATTAAATTCCGAATGCTTTTCAAATTCTAGTTAATTCTTAATTAAATCTGAACATGAGTTGAGATTGCAAACAAGATGCAGATTTGCTATTTAAATTTAAATGGATTAAATTTCTCTAAACAAAGCCTTGTTTAGAAGTTTTGAAAATTTTTAGAAACTTGAAGTTTGAAAGATTATAAGCCGCATGGATGGATAGATATGCGGCCCAGATCTTTTATTTAAAATTTTACATAACCCCTGTACAGTATTTAAGTAGTTTGTCAACTTCATATGCAAGCCTGTTTTACCTCAGAGTAAAAAATACATGTGTAATTGTAAGTTAAAGTTTAAAATAAGAAAAAAAAAAAGTCACGGCTGTTAAAAAATGCAGTTACTCTGAGACAGAAACAGGCTTCTGTGCATTCAAAAGCTCTAAATTTAAGTATTGAACAAGTTGGAGAGAGATATGATATTTTAAAGCTTGCTTATTTTGACTGGTTGACATTGATAGAGAGTGAGACTTTCTATAAGTATCTAGGGATTTTTGGTGGTTGGGCATCTTTGTCCCATAAGCAACCACTAAAAAGACCTTAGAAACCACATAGCAATATGTAGCAAAATGCACTTATTTTTGTAATTCCATCTGGTGCAGCTCTTGGCGCAAAAAACAAAACAAAAAAAAAATGCACACTTCGCCCTCAATAAAAAAAGCTATACAGTCCCACGTTTACCTTCACAGCAAATCTTGTTACATTTCAGGCATGTCTGTAGAGTCAATAGAGCTGCAGTACTGAGGACAAAATGTGTTTGTGTAGAGCATCTGTTCTTGCTAAGCTGTTTTTGTGCTTTTCCCTGTTGTTACTTTTCAGTGTCGGCTGTATGCAAATCCATTGAGTGGATAAAGACTCAGCCCTAAAGTAAAACTCAACATTTATTCAGACTAACAAATGATTAAGGTAATCTGTCAGCCTATGTACCGGATGTCATATTTCTCTCGCTGTCTCTTGCGTAATGCAAATAGAGGAAAGTAACCCATACCGTTGCCAGATGTTATCAGAACTACAGTTGAAATGGAGATCCTTCAGATATTACAAGTAGTTGTAAGAACAATATATGTATATTTCCAGTGAGCACGAACCGGATCGCAGATAGATTAGATTTAGAGCCAGTGGGAGTGATAAATCTCTCTCCCAAGCTTTCTGCTCTGGGACGCCCTCTTTTTCTCACACCCTTGCACCCCGTGAACGTGGTATGGCCTCTTTTTGAGGCTTTGTTTGTACATGCTCTTGCTCTGTGTAATTGCGCTCAATAGGTAGCAAATGCATCGTCGTAAATCAGCGCTTTCCTAACGCAGGCAGGTCAGGATGGGGCTCGGCCTCTTTGCTCTAGCAGAGACAAACATTTACCCAGTTTCTCCAACCCAAGCGCTCACCTGTCGGACAGCTAGGGCTCTCAGATTGCGGACCCTTGCTGGTGC
This sequence comes from Enteromius radiatus, assembly GCA_032357445.1. Taxonomy (NCBI): domain Eukaryota; kingdom Metazoa; phylum Chordata; class Actinopteri; order Cypriniformes; family Cyprinidae; genus Enteromius; species Enteromius radiatus. The sequence continues at coordinate 8,589,760 of JAUCMS010000024.1, forward strand.
TGCACCCCAGGCTACTGGAATGAGTTCAAGGATATGAAGCTTAATGTTATAATTGCTCCGCAGATATCTTGATGAATGCTCTTCTCAGGAAGCTTCATTTAGTTACAGTAGAGCAGTGGGATCTGTTGCTGTCATATAGTGGTTTTCCTGCAGGGCTGTATGCCAGCATTGAAAGGCCAGGGAAACAAATAACCGCAGCTCCAAGTGGAAACAAATGTTTTGAATCGGAGAGCTCCCAGACACATTACTTACCTTATCTGGATATGTCCCTATTCTCTGCTCTTCCTGAGGGAAATAGACCAGTCAAACTGCTCTACTATGCTAACAATTGTGTGCTTTGTCCAAGATTGACCAATTGATGTTCAGCCAACACTAATTGAAATGTTCTGTGAAACTGGATTTAAATAGTATTTTAAGATTTCTTTTTCAGAAAAAGGAAGAAAAAATGTATATATATATATATATATATCAAGAAACTTTTAAACTCAAATTGTGAAGACGCAATTTAGAATTTATATCTTACAATTCTGATTTTTTTTTTTCAAAGAATTGTGAGAAAGAATGAATTCTGACCCATTTCACAAGTCACAATTACACATTTATTTATATTTTTAAAATCTGTGGTGGAAGCAGACTTCCATACATTTCTTATTAAATGATTAAAAGGTTTTAATTAAATTGCAAGAAAAACTAAATTAAATTTTATTTTATTTTTTTGTCCTTCGCACAATCATCTTTAGTTTTTTTATGAAATAGTTTTTTTCACCTGCATATTTGGGACAATCAGATTCAGCAAAGATCATTGTGTCACAGGACATATTGCACAGTTTAATTAATTTGCTTTTACAGTTCAACTCAAACCATGTATTATGTTAATGTAATGCCATTTCCTGCTAATAGTTTTGCTAAACCAGACGTTTTCAGCTTGTAGCCATTGTACCCTGCATTGAGGTGTTCTGCCTGCTTTCTACTAGCATTCATGACTCGTCTAAGAACTGGCAACACATTTGCTTTGTTAGGGAGAACAATATGCATTATCATCATGGTGTAAAGCAATCTTACTAAAAAAAATCTTGTTGAGCAATATTTCACGCCCATCTTTCAGCTCTGATGGCTCACACTTAATTTATGAAGTGATATTCTTATACTGACCGAACAAAGAATGAGCGTTACAGCTTTCAATCAAAGAAGCAAAGCGAGATTAACCTTTTCTAGGCAGCGAGAGAGAAATGAACCGCTAACTAATGATGTAAGATACTTAATTACGGCTCAAACTATCCACGGGAGAGTTGCACGTGACACTTTAATTAATCTAGCAACTTGTACTCGCCATTTTCCTCTGATGAATAATAGTCAGTGATGGCTGTTGTATTTAATCATATTGAACATTGGCAGGGGTAATTGGTAACTGCAAACACTCTAATATGGGGGATTCAACGTGGGAATTGGGGTCACGTAACGTGCAGTCTTCCATGTGGTGAGGAGGGAAAGGGACGCTGACATGTGACATGCTGTACTTGATCTGAAATGACTTTAAAGAGCATTTTTCCAATTCTGCATGCAGATTTTATGACTGTTTATTTATTAAAAGACTACAAGGAATAGTTGTATGTAAAAAAAAAATGTGACACAGCAGGACCATTTAAAATTAACAGTGGTTGGCAAAAAAGTGATTTCAAAATAAGTAAATTATTAAAAATGAGAAAAACGAATGCATATATTTATAATGCAGCGGCTATTTGCAATATGTGTAAATAGCGATAGAGGCTATTACACTAATATTTCTTTTTAGCTATATATGCTATTTGCACTAAGTGAAAATAGCAATGGATTGTATTTACACTCTTGAAAAACAAAGAATTGTATACTATTTATACTACTTATTGCAAATACTGGCAATTATCTGCACCTCAGTATTGTAGTAATAATATAAAACATTATGCAATAATAACTTATTGAGTATACATTTAGGTAACACTTTATTTTAAAGTATCATAATACTGAGTAATTACCTAAAAATATCATAATCCATAATTACCTAGTGTAGATGAATTAATACACTTAAATACAGTCTTTATTTTAAGTAGCTTGTCTGTGTACTTGAATTTATAATTACGTTGTATAAAGTCTGCTACACATATATGACAATCTTTTGGTTACATAAGTAGCTGTGTAACAGACTCAAACTGTTACATGTGTAACGGTAGCAGTCTATTACATCTACATGATTAGAAACTGTAAGTACAAACTGTTCAATAACAGTTACATTGCAAGTAGAACGGCTACTACTAAGTACTTACTAGATGGATTGCACCATCTGAACTGACTACAGTCAACCCTGTTTTGTAATGTTGACTAGCCCAATCATTCATTGGTGGGCGGATTAGTGTAAATAACCTCTGCCAACAAGGCTGGCTATTTGCATTTAGTGTAAATAGACATTTTGTATTTGTAAATATATATATATATATATATATATATATACACACACACACACAGTGAGATCAGTGGTGCATTTGGGAAGTGAAGACAGGGTGATTGATCCTGAGGCATTAGGTTAGGCGGTCATCTTACAAGTGACCTGGCTGTGACTCACTGCACCTGGACCTGAAGGACACCTGGTGCATGCACAGACAACCAAACACACATGTAAGCTGTGGTGCACAGCACAATGTGTGTCAGGTGTGCTTCATCATGTAGCCAGCAGGGGTTCTGTTGTCACTCCCCTCTTCTTGGCCACCCGCTGTTGTTGTGAGTGTGGATGTGGGATGACGATCGGTGGACTATGGCGGTACACGGATCCTTTGTGATCTCTGTTATCATCACCTGGGTAACACAGTTAGCTTGAGCTTGAGTAGTCTGCTTAATAGCTAAGTGTCACCAGAGGAAGATCGAATCAGACAAAGGCAGGTTTAAAAATAATAATGAAGTTGAATTCACAAGCAAGCCTAACTGTGTGTAAAACACATATGCTAACAACATCCGACATCTGAATAGTCTGCAAGGAGGAACTGAAATACACAGTGGTGATGAACTAAATGATGATGAGCTACTGTACGATGAATGGTTAGTATCCATGGGAACAGATGAGTGGTGGGACACAGAGAAAGAAACACGTGTCTGGTGAAAACAAACACAGAAAACGGAAACTAACTGAACATAATTGTGACAAAAAGATGGGGAGAGTGAATTTATTTATTTATCCCATGCATCATGTAGAATTTCTAAGGAAAATGCACTGCCATTAGGTTATTGTTGTACAAAATAAACTTTAAGGAGTTTATCTTCCTGTAATGATTAGTTCCTGTACATTGCTTATAAATAATTACATTAAATTTAAACGAATACATTATACACACATTAATTGTACACAGACAGTTGCTTCAGAACACATTTTTCCTCTCTTTTACACTCTCTTTTACTGTAGTACATTATTTACATCTCACTGTGTTCAGGTTGTTGTCATAAATAAAATGTAATTTATTTCTATGTATATTTAATGTATTCGTTATATTTATGTACAAATACTAAACATCATGATGGTAACACACAACACTAAAATAATTTAATGATTATTACTTTAAGAATGTAAAATGTAATGTAAATCTCAATAAATTCTGAGATGACTTGTTCTTTTTCACTTCCAAAAACTGTAAAATATTTGCACCATATATTGGAAATTCTAGCATGACAACTTGAAATGGCAATATTAATGTACTTTGTTATTACTGCCATTGCAAAGTATATGAACTTGCCACTTCCGATATATATGCTGTAATATGTAACCTGTAGCAGATCTATACAGGTGGAACTGGGGAAGGTGGAGGGTTTCAGAGGAACTTCTTAATGCTCAAATGAAGGCTAACAAGCCGTAAATCTAAAGCGATAAAATCACTGACTGCATATGCAACTTGCCAAATGCAAGTTTAACACTAAATATCATCAGTTTGCTTTAACTGTAAATTGTACTATTTGTGAATATTATAAATATTAGCAATTTATTGCAGAAATTTTAGCCAGTTAGTATGAAATAATACAACACATGTATCCATTCAATTGTGTTTATGCCGTGAGCTAAGATCTCAAGGCAAAACATAGGCTGGACAGCAGGCTTTGTGTATAGTATTGGATGCTGTGAGCCATTAGTTGAAGTTCTGTTTCACTGGAGCATTCTTCATTACCATCTGCTAGCAGCAGCGGTGGAACAACATTAACAGCAATGCTATAGGGATGACCTACCCCGAAAAACCTTCAGAGAGGAATTTAACAGAGTTGTTTTATCACTCTCAATTTTCTTTGCTAAACTGTTATAGGGTAAAGCTGCATGCACATAGATTGTTTGGAGCCAACACCCGCTTTCATAAACAGCGATATGGTGCTAATTTGTTGTTGATAAATTGGTTGAGATATTTCTCAATATGAAACCGTCTTCTTATGCTAACTTGTGCCTTTAATTTGAGCCAAAATGAGAACAGTTGTCCATTTTTGAAGTAACCGTCTGTTTTCCCAATGATAATGTTCTTGGATAAAGGACTGTGGGAAGACAATCTGTTGGGCGTCTGCTGTTCTCCAAATAGAAAATAATTCAGTGATGAGCAGAGGCAGTAATGAATGCGAATGCTGAATGAATGACGCCTGAATGAATCACTGATTTGGAGCACTAACCTTCAAAACTTTTTTGGCATGATACAGTGTATTGACCCTGTTAAGGCATTAAAATGAGGTATGTTGCTAATTAAATGGTAAATCTCCTGATTAACTTGCGTGGGACACTGATTCAGCCCATTTAGCAGATTACTACTGTTTAGAAGAGTTCTAAGCTACCGTTTATAAGATAGTTGTTTGGAGTTGCGTAACGCATTAGCAGGAAAAGCATTCATTTGAAATAAGTGCAGCAAGAGAAATTGCCGCCAAACAGACTGACACATGTAAGTCTAAGGCACTGTTGACAGATGGATAGTATAATCCTCTAATTGGCACGCACTATGTTGCTTGGCATTGAAAATTGGTGGCCATTCAGAAAATACGATCTAAACATAAGCGCAATGTAACATCTTAAAGCATGTGATAAAATAACATAATTATATAGAAAGCATTTGCCGCCTCACATATTTCTTTGATTCAGTGGTTGTTTGCTACAAGAATAGAGGTAGAAAATGCATGCGATTTTGTTTTGATGTTATCCGCTGGAGTTTTCCTAGAGGGAAGCTTTTTTTGTTTTGTTTTGTTTTCATCCTTCTGCTTCCCAGAATGCATTTGAAATGTTTTGCAGCTAAATACAATGAAACATTTTGTCCAAGACTTCACAATATTTATTTTTAGTACTTTAATTGGTTTTTGGAGCTTGCAGGGGATATTTATGCGTATATATGTAGTCGCTGTACATGAAAGTTGAGGTCTAATTGTTAGCATACATCTTCGGTGACTGCGCTTAAATATCAACAGCGTACTACTTATACTATTTCTGCAGTGTATAGCTTGAATACTCTAAAAACATTTTCTGTATGCATGGAGTTACTTGCCACCTTGTGAAATGTGCAGAATGCCACAGAGCACTCTAAAATCCCACAATGCAATGCTGTCAATTTATTTTTCTGTGTGGAAAATGAACCATAGCTTGTAGTTGAAGTTTTCAACATATTTTCTTGACTGCTTGTATAATTGGACTCTCATATGGTACCACATCTTGAATAGCGATGCACATTGATTTTATTGTTATTAGTCAGTATATTCTAATTCTAATTTCTCCTATATTTATATTGTATTTGCTGTCAGGTTTATATAACAGTAAACATTGTTAAATGTCAACTTTAGAAGATCTTAAAATAAGTTACTTAATAAAATTAATTTTTAATACATTATACTGTAGTGATGCCAAAATGGCATTTTATAACAAATTTCAGGAGGAACACATACAAATGATCGCCAGCTGCTGCCAATATCCCCTATCAGAACTCTTTCCCCGCTCACTTCCTCCCTCTGGCATCTTTTTTGACATCCCACTGCCTCCCCTTCACTGCCTACCACATCCGGGGCCAGACCGGAGGAGAAAGGCCTAAACAGGCCAGAGTTCTCCACCTGTTTTTCTCCAGTCGGAGTTTCCTGCCACCATTACAGTTCAGCTTACCATTCAGAGTCACCGGTTTAGCTCTGAGATATTTCATTGTCTATTTCTCTGCTACTTCCACTTCTTCCCGGGGGCCACGCAGGGACCAGGCTGGACTCAACCCTCGCCTCCCAGGGGTAAATCCCCTAGGGCTCTGGGTCACTTTTTTTTTTGAGAAAACATGTGTTATAACATGAAAATAAAATACTAATTACATTATCTTTGTTGGACAGAATTGTGATGTTGATGCATTGATTGCATGCCTAATTTTGATCCAGAAGTGGAAATAAATGCATCAGTCTTGATGAATTGAAGATAATGCTATGTGCTAGATCGTGTACCATTATGGTAGTGTTAGAAACAGGGTTATTATTGTTAACTACAGCATAAAGCATGAAGTTACTTAAAATTACTGTCAATTAATTCAATAAAATGAAATTGCAGACATTACAGTGCCCCTATGATGGATTTTTGAAAATTACCTTCATTAGGTTATGTAACACAGCTCTATGTGAATAAAAACATCCTGTAAAGTTTTAAAAATGTAAATCTGAAAGTGCACCATGTATGAGGTTATTGTCTCTCAAAAGAAAGTTGGCTCAGAGTCATTAAAACAAGTTGTTTTAAAAACAAATACCAAGCTGTTTTATGTTGATGTCAACATGAAACATTAGTGTTTTTCCCCACTTGTTGGTCTTTTTTTTTAGTCTGAGTGAAAATGCAAATGTATATTTCTCCACTAGGTGCCGCTTTTGGAGGCTTAAAATAGCACTTTCCCTGTTAACGCTGTACACAAAGCAGCACTGTGCTCACCAACAAATGAAAATGAGACCAATTGGACCAATCACCACAGATTAGCGTCACGCAAAGGAGGGGTTTGGAAAAATAATCTTGGTCAAATCGCTTGGTCGTTGAGCAAATAAGGTAATAAATGCCTGTCATAAGACACTGAAATAATTTTTGACCTTCCTAGGTACTGTATGTTGTGCTATATACAGCAGGCTAGTATTCCATTCTGAAAAGTCTCCTTTAGCGCAAATGTTCCCACTTCTATCAGGTTAGTGTGATACTATTCAGAGACAGCGGCACAAGACGTGTTGATCATTCCCAGTTTCAGTCAGTGGCTCTCAATCTGTCGTTCCACAGATGGCTGGTGTGGAGGTAAGGATGGGTGCATAGGCCAGGTGGACCCAATCAAGCTGCTAAATCAAATGTAAATGGTGGAGACAGTGCGGGGCAGGGCGACATATCCTTCTTTGTAATGCATTGGCGGAGCGTGTAGTGTGCAGGTGCTCATCAAATAACACCCTTGTGCCGAGGCGACGGGTTGCGACATCTGTATGTAGAACTGAACAATTCAATCGGGTGACGCTGGGGAGGCGGTAGAAAAGGAGCTCAGAAATAGTTCACAATGTTTTGCTCAGCGAGGTTTAGCCAATCTCCTGTGTTTTTTTTTTTTTTTTCGTCCAAACATGGAGATGAAAGGGCTGAACCTCACGCCGGAGCTTCAAGGTGTTGTGTAATTACCTTTTCCATCGGCATGCGGTCGGAGCGGATTGCTCCTGGAGCTTTGCCAGAACGCCGGTGTGAGACACTTCTACGTCAACCCTGAAGATGTTTCACCTTTTTTCATCTTCAAGCTTGATTATTTCACCTTGTGTTGCACATTCACAAACACGTTCCGTTTGTGCGTTCACATATATAAGGGATTCAAATCAAGAAACCGCACTACAGCAGGTTGGATTGTCTGTGATTCTTAAGGGCGTTTCAAGGATGGATGTTTTCATTGTCATTGGCACTTTCTGGAGAAAGTTGCTTTCTCTGAATGCTTTTCAGTGGCGGGAAGGCCACTAATTGCATATTAGGACATGAAACTATTTGTTGCATAGATCCTCAGTCATATTCTTTTTTTTATTTCCTTGACTTTCGTCTGAACATTTGACTGAGAAATTGCCAGTGCTTGACAGTTGCATTGTTTATCATTCTGAGTGTTAGAATGATTGTGGCACTAATATGTACAATTGCTTTGACTGACGGATGAATTTACATTACGTCCAAGACAAACAAAAAGCACCGCATTCACTTTAAACACCCCTATCTCTCTCACTCACGAAACATGGCACGTCCCACCTCAATAACACATCAATCCTGGCGACATTTGGACATTTAGTCTTTTTTTTCTCCCTCTCTCTCTCTCTCTCTCTCTCTCTCTCTCTCTTTATTATCCTCTTTTCCACTCAAAGAATGAAAACAAAATTAAACATTGAGCAAAAGAGAAATGGTGACAACCACCAGCACAAAACAAAATGCTCTCAATGTTTCTTTAAAGAACATGTTCGGATGAAATGTTATTAATCAGTATTTCTGTCTTCTTGTAAAAAGATGTTGATATTTATATTGCAAAATTAAGGTTTTTAGAGTATGTTTAACAGTTTTTTTTCTTAACCTACTTATCTAAACTTTTTTATTATTGTTACGAATAATGAAAACAAAAGCAAGAAGATGAAGCCCAAGTCATTATTTATTAGTTTGTTTGTTTTTCTTACCCTTTATCATAAACCTCAGCATGTGGTCATTTATTCTTCATAATTTACAGCTATTCTAAATATTTTGCACTACAGTATGTCACAAATAAATATATATGCTTTTAAGGATGTTTGTATATTTTTTATTGAAAAACAAGATCAGTTTATTACAAGAAAAGTCGTTTTTTTTATTAGTTTTCAGAGTAATTGTGTAATTTTTGTTCTGAACACATTGGTAAACAACAACAACAAAAATAAATAAATAAGTTGTTCAGAGAGTGTCTATCTGTCTATCTATCTGTATGTCTATGTATGTATGTATGTGTGTGTGTGTATACTGTATATATGCATAGACACGTTGCAAGGTATAAATGCAAATATCGGAATATTGTCAATTATTATTCATAGAAAGGTGTATACCCATGCATGAGGCTTTGCCCTGCTGTTGGGTAAGTACTATGGGGGCGTTGATGTCGGCTCCCACGCTCTCCTCCTTACTTGAGCACTCCCACCGGCTTCTATTTGTAAACTCTGTTCTCTGGAGCCATGCTACTAATAAACTGGCCTGATTTGATTTCCTGTAGAAGAAACCACACTCCTCCATGGGGCCTCTCTGCCTCTGCTTTTCTCTCACTTTGCACTAAAGCACCCCCCCCGCGGGTCCCGGTCCCTCACAGCCTCGGCTCATTATGAATCGCTGTTGGCGTGTCAGTGCAGTGATGGAGTGTTGGGGCAACACTGCCCCTCTCTCAGCAGGAAGGGAGATGTACCTAACAGGTTCTCCTTTAAAGTGCTTCCCTCGTCGTCTGCAACTGCAGTGTGGCCAGAGAGATGCAAAGGATTTCCTCGATGGAAATTTTCACCAGGGCTGAAGAGTCACTTCTATTTATTTTTTTTTTTGGAGCAACAAGGTTGAAGTGGTGTAGTAGGGATGTGCACAACTTCATATTATCAAAAAGTAGATGGTTGGTCGTCTAGGCATTTTATTATCATTAGTATTAGTATTATTTTTAATATATGAAATGTTGCGTTTGTTTAAGTTAAATGCACCGAATTTGTCAATTTTGATTAAAATATTTTTAATTATACAAACTAAACACAGTAAAAAGTATGTATTTGGGAAGCCAACAGAATATAATCATTATAATTATTATTTATCAATATTATTATTATGTTGTTGTTGTTGTTGTTGTTGTTGTGTTATTATCATTTACTATTAATAATATTCGTCTCATTTCAAATTAGCTGTCCACAAAAATGTTGGAAATTATGGAAATGTGAAAATAATTTGTAACTCATGCCTATTGTGAAAACAGTTGTACTGCCTAATATTTTTCTTCTTTTTAAAGTGCAAGTATCACTCAGGTATGTAGACTGTAAGGTTGTTGTTGTTTTGCACAAAATTATCATAGTCCTCTCAGACCTGTGGATTAAACATAATAACAGGAACACGATTCACAGCAAGCAATTTGAAGGTTTGACAGTAATTATCTTGAAATATCTTTAGATGGTGAGTTTGTTTCAAAAGTGCTGCTTTGATGGCTCTAACAGCGATGTTTTGGAGGGGCTGATTTAAAGACGCAACTTCTCCGAGAGAGTTTTAGTGTGCTGACAGTCAAACAGCACGCCAAAGCACAACACGCTGTCAGCACGCTAAAACCCTCTCAGAGAAGTGGCATCTCTTCGTTTATCTCTTAAAACCTTAAAACTAAACCTAAATAAACCAGTTGACATCATGACTTGTTGGCCATCCTGACCCTAATTTGAAGGCAGAGACAAGAGAGGGCACACATGGCAGTCACTCTTTGTTAGATAAATAACACACGACTCGTGTCCTGAGGTGATAAGTAGCCATCATTGATCTCCATCTACAGAGCGCTCTGAGCCATTTCGGGCTAATTCCTCACAGTTGTTTTTTCGGCAGATGCCATATGGCGAGGGTTTCATGCCACCTGCCTTTGGGCGGTGTTGTTGTTGGATTTGGAGGTGAGGTAGAGCGGCAGCCTGATTTTATTTATTTATTTATTTTGGCAAAGATTGAGCAACATCACCTTGAATCAGCTAACGAGCAGAGTGGAGCTCTTCTCTTTTACATCTGATCTACACCCGCTTTCTTCAACTGCTCTCCTCTAGAGGGTGGAGCAGGTGTAAGCTGCGTAAAATTAGCGCAAACAGATTAGATTTATGAGAAAAGCTATGTCATTTACACTCTTTTAATGTGATAGACGCACTTAGGGGAAATCTAAGGCTTTCTATTATCCCAGGGAGCTGTTTGCATGCCTAGTTTATTAAAAGTATTTTTAATGCAATTTACTCGGGAATATTAAGGGGAAAACTCATTGAGAGAGACATTTAAAAAAAAAATCTTGTTTCTTTTGAGATGTTTGCATAATAAAATGATAGATGCAGGGTTAGATGGTTTAAAGAAATCTCTTCAACGGACGAGTATGAATTCCTGAGAACAGATCAGAAATGTGTAGTAGTATAAATGTACCATCTTAAACTTTTAGATGGATATTGGGAGTGAAAAGCATAAACGCTAAAGAAAAACTAAATGCAGAAACACTTTACATTGAGGAACTGAAAGCCTTTTCTGCACTGGCTTTCTGTGCTGCAATTGAAACGCAATTATCTGCCTTTTCTAGATGAGGATTCAAGGAGAAATGTCTCGGAATGACATTTGGTTTAATAAAGCAATCTGTATACTAATTTTCTGAGCACTTGACCTTAGAAGTCCTCCATTATGAGTCGCCAAATATTTGTGTGTTTGTTGCAGCAAAGACGGCAAATAGCGTTTGCTTTTGTGTCAGGTGATGAACCGCGATTTGTTGTTTTTAATGCACTGACATTGTCATTTGCGGTGTTCTGGTAAGGTTGGATGTTCGTCAACAGCTCGTGTGCATTTTCTTTAAGCGTGTTTGGGATTGTAAATACAAATATGTGAATATAGTCAGAAATGAACACAAATGTTGCTTCTGGCAGAACAGAGATTCTCACAGGCGTTTATCCTGACTCTCATGCTCTGTGTTTTTTGCGAGGGTTCCCACAGGCTTCTGTTTATATAACAAAATAATAAAATAATAAAAAATGCAACCCTTGATACTACAAGATATGCCTCCGTTATACTGCGGTTCAGCGCAGCGCCCCTGTTTCAATGCCTCTAGACCTGACAAACATATCTGGAAGCCGAAAGTATTCGGTGCATATGCATGTTTATTAAAAATAGGGTGAGCGGTACAAGCATGCAGCTTATTTTTCGTTCACTTTTCTTTTCTGTTTGGCAAGAATTTTTTTTCTCAGAGCAGCAATGTGCATATTTCCTTCCTTTGTAACATTGATTGCCATGAATTCACTGAGGAGAACAGATGGAGTTAGTTACTTTATGTCAGAAAAAAACAATGTGTTGTATATTCAAGGTACCTAAAAAGCCTGTTGAACTGTCGAACTAAATCTATTCATTGCGTGGGTAACGTGCTGTCTGTCAACCTCTCTGCATGGTTTATTAACCCGCAGCTTTGCAGAGATGCAGTGATATTTTTCTTTGTTCAAGTGAATTAAGATTTTTTTGGAGATGTGGTTATGATTTATGAAGGTAAAGTTTTCAAAGCTTTCAAATTCATCATCTGCAAACCTTTCTATGCCTTCGCAAATATCTTCTATTAAATTTAACTTGTCTTTTTTTTTTTGAAAGTGTACTTCTTCTGTCAAATTTGAAATATTAAGAACTCAAAGTGTTTGTGAATGTAGCTGTAAAGTGCATTCACACTGGTAACGCTTTAACCATTTAACCACTTTTTAAAAAATTCTTACCAGTTGCCGTTTGAAAGTTTATTTGAATCTAAAAATACTGTTTCTGCAAACCAAAATTTGTATATTTTGGCAAGTTACTCATCCTGCCCATTTGTTTTAGCAGACCAGTGTTGCCAAGTACGTGATTTGTCCCGTGGAATTGGTCTACTAATTGGTTTTTGCAGTTTGTTTTTCATGTTCAAGGGTTGAAGCAAACCCAATAACATGATACTGTATTTATTATTGGCAATGCAAACTTTACCAGGGGAACCCCACCATTTTTTTATATTAAATATGGTATTATTAAAAAATGACAAAAAAACATTTTTATTTCACAAAGATTAATGAAATTGATCAAAATTAACAGTAAAGATGTCTAATCTTAAATATTTCAAATACATGCTTTTGAACTTTCTGTTTCCAAATATATATTAAGTAGAAACAAATGTTCAACATTGGTAAATATAAGAAATGTTTCTTGAGCACCAGATCAGCATATTAGAATGATTTTTGAAGGATCATGTGACAAGAAAGACTAAAAATTCTGCTAAAAATTCAGAAATAAATGACATGATATATATAAATGGTCAATTATAAAAAATATTTCCCACTGTTGTATTATTGATCAAATAAATGCAGCTTTGGCAAGCTCAAGAGACTTCTTGAAAAACATTTTAGAAATTCTTACTGACACCAAACTTTATAGTGTAGATATACATTTTGTAAGGGGCTATTTTTTGTCATTTTTGATGGTGTTAGTATAACAGTGCTGTATCAGCGGCGGCAAGTTAAATCCCAAAGACTGGACACATGCTGAAGCCACAGTCCTGCTCATTCACCACTGTGCCCATGAGCAAGTTATTCAGTCCCACAATGCTGCAGGGAGGACTGTGTCTGTAATTAGTATTGCTGTGGATGAAAAATGGCAGCGTCAGCAAAATGGCAGGAGCACTGCTGCAGTAAAGTGAGTATGGTTATCTGTACTGGAGAAACCTGTCTGTGTAAAAGATTGAAGCGGAGAGCATTCACTGAATTAGATTGAACACACAGAGCTTCAAAACTACATTTTGATGTCTCCCGCTCTGGACTCGTTTGCATCCAGATAGGATTAATGAAAGAATTTGCTTCTGATTCAATTATTCGTCTTAGTTTATAGACTTTCCCCTGACAACTTAATGCATTACTCACCCACTACCACATCCAAGCCAAGAGAAATGTTCCTTATTCAGCCTTTAATGATTTAAAGAGCGATTGATAGGAATTTGATTCAGATGCAGGTACAATATGGGCCGTTCTAATGAGCATTATTGGAATCTGAAGGCTGCGCTGTAGATTTCAGGAGCGGTATAATAGAGCCGGCTGCTGCTGGTAATGAGATGCCTCTCCCAGCTCCTCTAATTGCTGCCCGGCCCCTGGACTGCTCATCAGAGAGAGCCTAATTGGCCATCACTGCCCATGCAGGCACAGGACTAGGTAAGAACACCAGCCGTCCTTCTTCCAGACGAGAAAAGAGAATATTTAAAGTCATACATTCATTTAGGCTACAGTGCATAATGAACGCCGCAATTCCTGTTGCCTTCATGTGTTTGTTCTTAGTCTCAAATGCACGTTCTTGGTTAACTGTGTTGCTTGTATACTGATTGCAACACCAAGGTCAAGGATTTGATACACAAATAGGGTATTGTATGTTTTGAATAGTAGCCTAAAGTTTGCTTCATAGACTAGAATACTGCATGCTGTGCAGTATGTGCTTCAAACCTTATTTGTATAATTTCACCACTCACATTAGTAGTATAGAAAATTTGCTGTATATTGTAAAAAAACAAAACAAAACACATGGTTATTTATCCTGTAAAAGTTACCTTATAGCTTGCAGTTGCCAGATGTCGAGAGTTTAAATCCCCCAACTGATAGCTTTTCCCTTTAATGGATACCTTTTCTGTTCAGTGGTTTACTTAATCTTCTCAACCTGGCAACCGTGTGCACGCACACTCGCTACATTACAGAAAAAGCATTGATAAGCCAAAAATACTAGCAAACATGTCAGTTGGCGTTTTCTTTAACACAATTGTTTGCTGTGACAAAATCTGCGAGCAAACTATGCAAGTTTGTTAACAAGAAATGTTAAGAAACATCTAAAATAACAATCATTATTATATGTTTTGATCAAAATAATTATGATTAACAGTTTTAATCATTGCCATCCAGCCCTGTTATACTGTATTATATTATATTGTATATAGAGTATATTTGGAGTAGGGGTGGGCGATATGGCAAATATCAAAAATATCATATCATGATTTGTTTCAGAAATATCCCAATTCACGATTTTATCATGATTCTTTGTCATTGATTTTATTACTATTTTGCAAGTTGTCAGAGAGGTACAGACAAACTAATTTGCCTTTTTTTAATAAAAAACAAAGCCTTTAAAGGTAACAAATTATAAAATAAAAAGAAGGGCAGATATTTAGGCTATAAGATTAAATTGTTGTCATTATTTTATCTTTGTTGTTCGAACAGATACGCATTACAAATAAACATAATATGAATATGCGCGGGCGCACTGGAGAAGTGCAAATGAAATGTTTAATCGGCAAGATTTTAAAGCAAATAATGTACTGTACTTTTGTGATTGCGAATAAGTGCAGTTACTGTAATGCTACCACTGGGGTGACCCTGCAGATGATAAAATAGTACGATACTATGATATTTCTGAGAATTTTTGAGTCCACGATCACATGCTATGCACTTCTGATAAAATGTACAGCTTAAATTCAGTGTTGCTTCAAAGCATCTGCCAAAGAAATTAAGGCTTTCATGAAGTCATTGCTTGGTTATTTTAGATGTTTATGCTCTAAATCTGAGTTTGCTTGTAATTTCTGTGGACCAAAAGCGCACAATTTCAAGCAGCTAAAAACCAATATAGTCTCTCACTGCAGGAACAGGTAAATAAATACCCAAGCGTTTAGAATTAAGAGGCTCCTACAGATAGTCTGTAATAATAATAATATTCTGTAAACTATGCAGTAATGAATGCAAGGTTCTTGTGGTTTCAGCAGGCTTTGTGTTTTTCAATTAAATTACCTCAGTCTTATTTCTCTAATGCATGCTTCGTACATGAACAGACAAATTAATTTGCGCTCACCCACACAAACATACTTACACGTGTGTGTGTAGGTCAGCTGTAAGGACCAGCGAGTCCTTGGAAAAGTTGCGTCAGCTCAAAGAGAGAAAGAGGCCCGTAATGTGATATTGATTGAGGCTTAAATCAGTTTGATAACAGCTTTGTCAAATCAGCTGTTTTAACAATTAGATTAGAGCTTTTAGCGTCATCGATTGGATAATTTCCAACCAGAATGATGACAGTCCTGGAGTAACGTTTGTCATGTTAAAATCACCCATGCGTCAAAATGAAAACGGTTACGAGATTGTATTAGTCTCCTGTCAGCATGTCCAAAAACGTGTTTTGAAAGACGATTAAATGGATTGTAATTGAAGGTAACAATTGCGATAGGCC
The DNA here is from genome assembly GCA_032357445.1 of Enteromius radiatus. Lineage (NCBI taxonomy): Eukaryota > Metazoa > Chordata > Actinopteri > Cypriniformes > Cyprinidae > Enteromius > Enteromius radiatus. The sequence goes on from JAUCMS010000024.1 coordinate 8,605,700, forward strand.
ACAATAAACTTGGAGGAAATAGCAATTAATGCATTTTTGAAGAAAATCATAATATACGTTTCCAGAGAAAAGCGAGTAAATGAATTCACTCATTGTAATTGCTAAATAATCAATATGCAGACTTTGTCAAGGAGTTCCTTAAATAAGCAGATTGGATTCTGGGTAGCGTATCATTTCAGCTTGGGGTCGTGCTAACCTTATGTTTATGAATTGAGATTGAAGGTTCATGCTCAAGTAGAGGTGACCCAGGAACTGGAGAGCTACTGAAATTGCAGTCCTGCTCAATAAGTATTGTGCCCTTCAGCAAGGCCCTTGGCCTGGGTCACTCAGGATGAAAAGTGCCTTCTATATGCCAAGTAACTGAATGACTAAGCTTCTGTTCCATCAATCAGTGCAGCCTACAGAACCGCAGAGGACCGAGGTGCTTAACCCTGCATGCATTTTGAGTTTTAAGTTACTCTCTCAAAAAGGAAATTTCTCTTTATGACCAAGTTGAGTGGGTAAAGATGTGAGCCGATGGCACCGCTGTGCCTATGGCAGACTACTGACCCCAGCTTGAGTTGAGAGAACTGTGCATGCAGTGAAGTAAGTAGGAGTGGGAATCGTAAAGAATTGAATGATTCTGGTTTTGATTGCACTAACTAATCAAAAATATCAAAGAAAAATATTTTTGCACTGTAAAAATGGGTAAATACATAATAAATAAATACATAAAAATAAGAAAAAAGGAAAAACAAATATCACAATAAAAAAAAAAAAATACAAATATTACAAATTACAAAAATGAGTAATGACACTGATTCCAAACAAAAACTGACGGCTTTGTGCAACTGCAATCTGTTTGTTGTCTTTTTATTTCACGGTGCCTAGTCTTTCTCAATGCATTCAATTGAGACCACAAATGTAGTTTTTGTGCTGCTGTAGAGGTGCAGAAACACTGTCAGAGTATTTAACCTTACCGAATGTCCTGAAAATCATTTGATTCCAGTTTTTTATTCATTTTTTTTTTAATGCCCAACCTCTATTTTGCTTTGTGTAAAAAGCATCAGCCAAATGAAAAGTCATAAAAACAGGATCCTCTAATAGCTTTATGTTCAGTGAGATGTACCATACTGCTGACTACTGCATACTTAATGGTTTCCATAGGTTAAGATTAAACCTGGATGGTGTGAGAGAGTCATATCATATGTATGTATGAAGAGCAGTGAGTGCATTTACAACCTTCTCTTCATCCTGAGGGCTCGTCTCACAGCTTGAGAAGGTGAGTGAATGTGGCAAATTCCTCCCTCTCAGAGGTCACTTTATGGCCCATCAGGCCTGGAGTGCTGCAGAGCCCAGCATGGGGTCCCTAACGCCATCGTCACTTGTTCTCTGCTTCCCTGATCTCTTAGCAACACCACCTCCACCTCTCTCATCATTTGCTTGCGCTCTACTCACTCACTCGCTCACTCTCAGAGAAACTCTGCATTCTTGCCAAATCCATCTGGTTTGGATGAGGGCAGACTGGGTGAATCTGGAGAGCCCTACTGCGTGACCCACGTTCAGCTTCTTGTCCTCTTCTCTGGAGGGTGGAAGGAGGTCTACTGGCTGTTCTCCAAGCTCCTTTCATTAAACGCTGGGAAATATTGTCAAAGCACTTGTTTTTTTTTTTTTTAAGACTTTTGTAAAGGTTGAGCATAGCCAAAGCCTCTTTAAGGCAAGTCAGTTCACTTGGCGACCATCTTGGCAACACCTCCAGGCAGCTTTTTTTTTAGGAAACTGGCACTGACAGCTCCTGTGTACTAAAATGGAGAATGACAGAAATCTCAATACTGTTCATGATTATTTTCAATTACATCACATTTCAGATTAGCTCTATCTCAAAAATACTATTGTGTATGTCTGTTTCCAACCTGGTAATTTCATTCATTCATTCGTTTTCATGCTGTCAAATGATTATTTGTGATAAATCACGTCCAAAATAAGTTTTAAGTTTTTGTTTGCATAATGTATTTCACTGTGTGTATTTATTATGCATATATAAAAGCACACACATACAGTTTATGTTTTGAAAATATTTACATGTATATATTTATATTCACATAATTTATATTATATAAAATATATTAATTATATAAAATATTTTCTTATATATATATATATATACACATGCATGTCTTTGTATTGTATTTATACATATATAACAAATATACTAGTAGTATATTATACATGTATTATATGAACAAAAATGTTTATTTTAAATGCAATTAATTGCTTGACAGCAGTATATTTATTATATATTTTGTTGTTAATGTTGTTTATACAAATATATATATATATATATATATATATATACTACCAGTCAAAAGTTTGGAAACAGAAAGATTTTTTAAATTTATAAGATGTTTCTTATGTTGCGATGTAATATATACATTTTAATATACATTAAAATCTAATTTATTACTGTGATGCAAAGCTGAATTTTTGGCATCATTACTCCAGTCTTCAGTGTCACATAATCCGTCAGAAAACATTCTAATATGCCGATTTATTATCAGGAAACTATTGTGTTGCTTATATTAGTTTTGTTGTTTTAATTATTTTAAAACTGTAGCTATGTTTCCATCCAAGTTTATAAATATATAAATATTTATAATATTTATAGCTATATTGCTTTTATTTATTTGCTATTATTGTCCATAATTCTACTTTACACACAAGATGTATCCAAAGTATAAATTTTCTAATGAGCATTTTAATACAATAAAAATAATTTGAATGATAATACATTTCAGCAATAATGCATTTGCCTTCATCCAGTTTCTTTTAATTCAGTATACCCCCCAAAAAATCCAGCTAATAAATAAAGTGTTACATTTGTCAAGAACCCACTCGGCTCATTTAATTTAGCATGATATTAAATATAGCTGCCATATTGAGCGTCTGTCATTCGTTTTTTTTTTCTCTCTTTTTTTGTTTAACCTTTTTCTACTCCTGTATTCTGTGATCTAGCTAAGTTTGTTTTAACAGTATTTTTTAAATTTTATACAAAGGTTGTGAATTTAAGGACTGTGTTGCTGTTTGTACCCCACCGAGATCACAATAAGCTGTAATTTTTCTCTTTAATTATTAGCTACAAAACATAATAAGCTATAATTATTTCTCTCGTTTTCTAATAGCTATTATCACTCATCAGGTATGTACTTTATAAATGCGCGTTTTCGCCTGTTATTCACTTCACAATTCAGCAAACTCTAAACCACCAATGAGACCCGATTTGTTTACAGTTTATCCAATGGGGCCACGCTTGGGTTTGCAAATTTTGATTCCCAACCTAGCAGCACATCAATTATCACTGAGTGTTTGCGATTGGGTTGAAAAAAAGGGACTGTGAAAGCTGGCACAGCCAGCACAGCCTGGCTTCACGCCCATCGTACTGACCTATTTTCACGTTCAGCTGTGATTATAACTATCGGAGAGGCCACAAGCTTTCTTTTGTCTCAATGTGCCAGAGTCCCGTGTGCCATACGATACGTGGGTGAGAAAGCATGCGCTGGAAAGCCGCGCCGCAGAGGAATTCGATTTGTAAGCATGTTGCACCATTTTAAAAGTTCCAGTGTACGCCGCGTAACCTTCTCGCACAGAAACGAGACGCTTTCTCTGAGCTCTCGACAGCCAGACTGCTCCCGTTTGAGTAAACAGCTTTGGGGTCCATCTGTGGAATTAAATTTGCAAATGAGTGTTGCGAAGATGCACTGTGTTCCTTTTTGACACAGAATCAATTTGGCAACATACAGTTGGGGAAAGAAAAGAGTCGTACCTCATATTGCACAATTTGAAGTCCCTCTTTCTTAGCTTTGTAATTCCCTCAATAAGAATTGATCAGTGCATCAGATTATCTTCTGAGAGAATTCGGCTAATTCTGTGAATTATTGCATCTTTTCTTTTCTTGACAGAAATAATCCTGTTTATTCCAACTAGCTTTAGCTTATAAATGCCAGACTAAAACACACGGACAAGCCTTGCATAATTTTGGAAGGAGGTTGCTGGAAAGTGGTGTGAGGTTATTGATGGCAGTTGTATAGACCGGTAATCTCCTGTTGATGAGAGCGATTAAAAAGTCTGGTATTTTGCAATACAAATAACAATAATTTCGGAATATCGGACATGAATGCAATCCTATCGCTAATACGGCTGACCGCCATCTGTAGTTGATGAATGCTCATAGATTCAACGTGAAAAGCCATCAGCTGCGTGCGAGCTTATTTAAAGACCTTTGTTTGCGACAGATGCTACATCAAGAGCCATTATGATGAATACGAACGTGAGCGATCTCCGCTCGGGTTTATCCAATCAGTGTTAGGCAGAACTAGTTTAGCACATCATCTTTCTTTCAGAAATTTCTGTTTATCCGCAGAATGGAATCAGCCGCTATTTTTCCACGCTGGCGTCAGTGCAGGTGCTCTGAAAGCCAATCGTTTTGACCGAATCAAGTATAATCGAGCTGTCGGTGAGGCCTGTGCTCTGTCACACACATCATTCTGGGCACATTAGTTCTGAGTGCAGCACGGTTTCACATTAATGGAGTGGAAAGGAGAGCGTAATTGAATTTCTCCAATGTATGAAACCATGAGCCACGCTAACGTTTAATTCATAGCTTGTGTCATTGTTTTAGAATAAGAAGAAATCATAAAGCACTCAGTATAATTCAGGATGTCCTTGTCTCAGGCCTGTTGTTAATGTTTTGAAGCCGATACGTTAACTTTAGAAATACTGTCATTATTTTTATAGAAGTTCCTTGATAAAAAAACACTGGTTTGTTGGCTAGGGTTAGAAGGTTTTTGGGGTACTTTCCAATGGGTAAACCAAAAGTTCATGCACAATATTTTTGAAGGACAAAACTAAAAATCATTGTACTTTATCAGTATACTCAGGATTGCATACTTCATTTCTGCTTCAATATGAGTGGAATAAATAACCATGCTGTAAGAGTTTCGTTTTATGTGGGTTGAAATCTTAAACAGTTCCATATAAAGAATGTTTCTGAGCATGATACAGTGTTATTTTAGTATCATTTACAGTATATACTATTATAGTTTTTATATTTAACCTGTTAGTGTATTAGTAATTAGTAAATGTTAGTAACTTCCAACTTATAGTATTTAATTGTAGTTAGTCGCGGAGGCAATATCTGTTTTTCACATACTTTTAAAGTTGTATAAAGGTATATGTATGTATATATTTATATATTTGAACAGTAGGATAAAGGACGTTTAGTAAGTGCTAAAACCAGAAGCTATTTCAAGTTGTTTTTTTCCACCTGGGTTAAGTCACTAAGTATGAGCCAGAGAACTATAAAGCTGAATAAACGTTTAATATGTTCATTGAGGTGATCCTTACTAGCCGACTACACAAAAGTGAATGCACCTCACTGATATTAAGTGCGTTTTGTGACTGCAAATCAATACGCACAGTCAGCAGGTGAATGATGCTCCGCTATTGAGGAGGACGAAGAGAAGAGATCTAGACAGCTATTTGAAACTGTCAATTGTAGCGTTACTTTGGGCGGTCTGTTTGTTTTTACTGCTTGTCTAGGATGCTAAATATGTTGTCCAGCTGACAGGCCATTTACACAAATGTTTAGTCAGTTTATCCAGACTAAACAAAAGATCTTTCTTAATCCATGATGAAAGAGAATGAAACAATTGGTTTAAGTGGTTAAGTTTATCATTAGTATTTATCCATTTCAAATCAGTTTTTTTTGTTTGCAAATCATTATTTTGTCTGTTCATGCGTTCCTGAGAAAATTGAACCCATTACCAAATACTGCATTTTTGATTAAATTAATCCGGCTTTTGTCAGAATTATAGACTTATTTCAAAATAATGAATACAATATCACCAACGCCAATCATGAATATCATATTGCATATTAAATTGAATGTGTAACCCTCCCCCCTTATTACTCAACACAAAATTATGTAGACATCAGTAACTTGGATTTAGGGCATTCTATAAGAGAAACGGTCATATTCTACACTATCAAAAAGAACACTAACAGGAAATGGAGAACTATCATTCATTGTGGCAGATGGAGTCGGGACATGGCTGAATGTTGGCTGGTATTTCTTAGAGTTATTTGGCCCTTGCTCAGAATGTCAGCTGTAGACCGTAAATTACCAGGGCCGTGACTTCCGAATGTGGAGATATTTGAGAACATGATGAAAAGTGGTAAAAGACAAGAGCTGTGTAAACAAACACTGGTTCTTGGTTTGTTCAATGTCGTACTGAAATACCACCACTGGAGCCATTTCTGTCAATTTGATAGGGTTTTAGAGGTGTTTTCTTTTTTCTTTTACATGTGGAATGGTAATGTCTTGCTTCCCAAAAAATGCAGAGGATGGTTGTAGTTGTCAGTTTAGTATATACATATTTTTTTTTTCCATGTTGTGCATGTTTCATTCTGAATTAAATATGATGAGATAATACGTTGTATTGCAGACTTTGTTCTTCTTTTTTTGGTTTATTTTTATCTTTATTTTTCCTTTCCACTTCTGTCTGTTAAAACCATGATTTTCCTTTTTTTTTTTTTTTAATTGTTAATTATCTAGCACTCTTTTTTTTAAGAGTTCATGTGCTAGTTCCTTATCCATTTACCATCGGAGGTTGTCCTCAGAGCGAGCAAATTGCTGAAGTTCAGAGTGTCTAGCACCAAACAGAAATGAAAGAAAATGGCTGCCAGGAGCAATGGAATCCAATGAAAGTCTGTCGTTTTTGAGCAGTCACTGTAGTTTAGATACAGAACATGCCCGGAGTCCCACATTGTCGATATTGTCACGGGCAGGCAATAGATAAGCGTCTGCTGGGACAAACCGGACTGCTCATCGGCTGCCATGTCCCCGGGTGGCTGCCTCTTTTCGGGCACGGGTGAGTAATGCACCACACTTGTTCTCATTGCGGTAGATTACTCACTTATTGATTGAAGCCCGGCATTGCACAGATGGATGCCCTTAGAGTGTGACAAACACTTTAACCGCTGTGGAACCTAATGCACCTTAATGTGACTCAGGGTGGGCGTTAAATAATGTCCCGTCTCTAATTCACCCAAATTCAACGGCGCTCGGCCCTGTGCTGAGAAAGGGATCCATCTTGATTGGTTGTCTGAGGGTCAGAGATGTATGGCCGCAATTACACCCAGCTGCATGTTGTCTAGCTTTGGACGTGTAACAAATCGCGTGAAGGGGTTTAAGTACACTTTCCTGTTCTCTACCTTCTTGACAGTTAAAGGAGCAATGAATCCCCTCCTGATCAAGTTGAAGCAGTTGATGAAGAGACGAGTCTCTTCTCCTCCTGCTCATCACTGTCACTTAAGGAGCTTTGAAGAAGAAGGCTTCCCACACACACGGCGAGAAACCACGGGATACCGAGATGGGATTTTGTACAATTGCACAAATCACGGCCAACAATGTTTACTCAGTCCTTTGTCTTCTCTTGCGGAGAGGTGGTGTCATGCATAATAAGCACAGATTTGCATATCGCATTGATCCAGTGCTGTGTGCGAGCTTTATGTGCGGTGATAAACGCCAGATGTTTCTGAAATCCTCGAACACAACTTGGCCCCGCTCCTTGCAAGCACGCTAACAAGTTACCGTGGGCCAGCTAACTCAACAAGGTGTGAAATCTCAGAATAGTCCAGCCCAAAGGAACATTCGGGTGGCTTTCACTAGGCAGCTGTGTTGTTTGTAGAGTTTCATTTCATTATGTTGTTGTGCTGTGGGAAAGCTTTTAATTAACTTCATGAAAATTGTTTTAGTATGTGCTTATGTTTTAATAGTAGGTGCATGCTTGCCAACATCTGCAAGAGCTTTGATTTCTCTTTTGCATTTTTTTTGTATATATAATGTGGATGTTAAGTTGAATATTAACCTCTCAGTTAAAGCTCTAGATTTATGTTATTTCGAAAACTTAATTTAATAATAATAACAATTAGGGCTGGGCAATATATATCGAACGATATCTCGTCAGTATAGCGAGTTTTTTGATTAGCGGTAAATCTCGATCAGCTGTTTTCAAATGCAGCACCAGCTTATGAACAGAGCCGTAGATCACTGAGAAGCTACACGTCGAGTTTCGCTGGTGATTCAATGGCTTAGCTTGTCACTGATCTACTTGTCACTGGCTCTGTTCATAAGCTGGTGCTGCATTTGAAAACAGCTGATGGAGATTTACCGCTAATCAAAGAACCGGCTTTACTGACAAAATGCACATAATATATCTTTCGATGTATATCGCCCAGCCCTAATAACAATAAAAAAAAATTAGACTTGTTTCTTGTTTACAATTATTCAGGTTTGGGGTAAGATAATAATAATTAAAAAAAAAAGTTAATAGTTTTAGTTAGCAAGGATGCAATATATTGTTATAATATTCTAAAAAAAAATAATGATAAATGTTGATGATTAAATTTTCTATTTATCTTAGAATCTTGAAAAAAAAATGTATCATGGCTTAAATATCGAGCCGCATAAAACTGTTTTCAACTTTGAATGTAATAAGAAGCATTATTAATAATGGAAAACCAATTAATAATTGATGATATTTAAGCACCAAATCAGCTTATTAGAATGATTTCTGAAGGTTCTTGTGACACTGGAGACGGAAATAATGGCCACTGAAAATACGAAATGAGTTGCATTTCAAATAGAAAATATTAAATTAATGTTTCACATGGTTTTACTGCAGCCTTGGTGATCATAAGAGACAAATTTCAACAATAAAAAAAACCTTTTGACTACCTCTGTGTGTGTGTGTGTGTGTGTGCATATGCATGCAATATGCGTTTCTAACATACGTTATGTCTTTTAAAATAATACAGTAAGAGGGCTTACACAGAAAGTGAGCTTCTTAAGTGCACCTCCAGTTCCTACGGATTAGTTCCTCTCCACATGCATGCTGATTTTATAATTTTTTTCTGCTTATGAATGAATTGATGAGTTGTATTCTCTGCACATATGTCACCACAGCCTTCAGTCAAGCCACTGGACACTTGTGTTGGCAGACCTCAGATCTCAACTAGATGTTGTCTTTTCAACACATGGATTAACTCTTCAGACGAGCTGCTGATTTCTTCAGATAGTTTATTATTAGTTTATCTTAGACATTCTGTCACTTAGCCTAGCACTTAACTTAATAAATGCGTTTCCTTTGCTACAGTTTGACACTTATACTTCTTTGCAATGGATAGACAGACTTAGACTTTAAACAGACACGCTCTTCGCTTCTACTTCCATCTCACTTTGAGTGACTTTAACGATAAACTCTGTATTGTGACTTAAATGAGAACGTTAGGCTGGAAAGAAGCTTCTCATACTACGCTTTCTACCCCCCTTTGCACTTTCCTTATTTTCTTGTGGAAAATAAAAAAGATAACAACGAATACTTGAGGGAATGAAGTAAAAGTGGAACAGAGATCAAAGAGCTCTCGCTGTCTCTCACGCACGAAGCACGTCGGCGAAAAAGTGCAACTGTGTTTTTGCTCAACTGTGACAGTACTCTATAGTCACCGTTTACCATGTGTCAGAGGTGCCCATCACGTGCTAGTCACGAGTGCCGCCATAGTGTCAGAATTTATTTCCAGATGCCTTTTGTAATTGCAATATATCTGTGTTTCACCTGCGTTCACCCGTATGCTCAGACAAAGGCGTGTTTATCGCAATCGCAATTACAGTGCCATTTAAACCATGAGAGACATTTTGTCTTAAACACAGAGGAGAGAATTTCCATAACAAGGCTATCATCGCCTCACAAAGGAGTTTGTGTAAAGATGCAGTCTGGGGCCTCGCTCGCTGCAGAAGCCATATTCGAATGCTTAATTCCCAGGGCGGCCGATCTCTCAGCACGTTTACAGATGCGTTTCAATTGTTAAAATATTTATGAGGCGTTCATTAAAGACGTCGTTACTGGAATCCGAATCCAAAACAAACATGCAAGCAGGTACCACAAGAATACTCAACCAAGCCTTTTTGAACTACAGCGTCTGTGGGAGTACTTAGATAGGGTCCGCAACACCAATCGCCGATTATGTTTCACGTCTTCCGCCTTCATTTTCAATTCGACTACGCAGGCGTTCAATTTATATTGGCGGGTTGATGACTTATCAGCGTTTAACTTCACTTTTTAGAAGCTTTTAAAGGCTAAAAGCGATGTGATATTAGTGTCTCGACGCCTACATGCTACTTCAGACGAATGTTATCACGAAATGTGCATTTTGTATAAATATGCAGATTAGCTTTTTCTAAAGTTTCTTTGCACTTGACTTTACCATGGCAAACTTCCAATTCTATTCATAGATTTTGTTTAGGGCCGAGTCAAACTCTTGCACTCGTAGCTTGTTAAATACAAACCTAAATAGTGGCCATATAGCAATTTCTGCCCTGTTTGGCTGTGCTGAATGCATTGAAGCAGACTTGCCACTCTCCACATCGCATCTTTCATTTAGTCTCCAATTTGCCTTGATAATTTCCTGTGGAAAAACGGACAATTCTCTTGCCTATGAAAAAGCACTGCGCTGGCCGGTGCAGATTAGTCTTTTCTTTTTTTTTTCTTTTTTTGCAAATAGCAGCCATTTGAAATAAGCATAGGTGGGTTGCTCAGAATGCTACACAGCACTCTGTTAAATATTGAATAAATGAGTCATTTCTTGCAGGTCCAAATGGGCCCAAATGGATCTATGTAACCACCTCTTGGAGAAATGATTCTGGGCTTGTTTGTCCCACAGAGGTAATGGCTTAGTCACACAAACAGGCTTCCTTATGGTGTTATTTGGCCCTCCTTAGACATTAACTTGCCACAACAGATTTGTTGTACTCGTAAGAGCCATAAATTTGTGGCTTTGTTTAAATTTGTCAAAAGCATCACCATTCGGCACAATGATGACTTTACAGTATAAAGGTTATGCCACTTGCCTTTGTGTTTGTGTTTCTAACTTCATTAAGACTGACTAATGCAGACTGACTAAGACTGACTAATGATGTAATGCAGATTGTATTGGATATTGACTGTGTTTTATGATCAATCCAGGGGTTTTGTATTGACTTAAATAGATGTCTCATATGAGGTTTCTAAGCAAAAGTCATGCTCTTATCCTTCCATGTAATAAATTACAATAAGAAACCTTATTTATTCATTCATTTATTTAAAACCAGGTTTTAATTTGGCCTTTGATGTAAAATGACCTCTCTCTTAATGTTAGTATTCACTCCTCCTTCGCTTTTGGCTCGTAGCAGGTGCTAAGATGTTCTCATGTGCAGACAGACAGGCAGTTGAAGGCGGTGTGGTGAGAAATATAGCACAGAGGAGCTGCTTGGGAAAAGTTACTCACGACTCCAATACTTAGTGAGCAGACACAGTCTTCTACAGATTAGCTCACTTCCAGAATAATATTTCCTGATACTTTACTCACCCGTATGTCATCAAAGATTTTCATGGCTTTCTTTTTTTTTTTTTGTTGTTGTTGAAAAGAAATTAAGGTTTTTGAGGAAAACATTCCAGGACTTTTCTCCATATAGTGGACTGGGATCATTGGCTCATCATGTGGAACGATTGGTCAAATAAAAATGTACAGTATATACATTTTAACCACAAATGTTTGTACTGCACTAGCTCTGTGATGCATGTCCACAACTTTACTCATTATGTATTCACGTTGGTCATACATTGGCAGATGTACCCAACTCTGTCTGATTTTCTTTTGCAACTTTAAAAAATTAGACAAGCTTTTTTTTTTTTTTTACCTTTTTTGTCAAGGCCATTTTTTTTTTGTTTTTTTTTTGCTGTTTATTTTGTAAACACTCTCTCGATATTTCCCCTTGCTTTATTCTTGACCTTTTCAATGTGACGTTGTGGATGTACATTGCAGAGCTAGTGCAAGGTGAACATTGTGGTATGTTTTATTTTTTCGACTTCTTTTTGACTGAAGAAAGACAACTTCTGTCATCTTGGATGGTACAGAGGTGAGAAAATTATCAGAAAATGTTTTATTGTGGAAGTAAAACCAATGTGCACTTTATTAAATTGAAATATTCATGTCTTCATGTCTTACAGCTAATTTAGTGTCATTCTATACAAGCAAGAATTTGTAATTATTTTCTTTTTCTAAAATTCTTTTTTTTCTTTTATTTGTTCCTTAGATTTGTAGGAACACACTGATTTAGAAGAACAGGATCTGCTTTTTAAATTTTGAACATTTGCAGATTCTGAGAAATCATTCCTTGCTATTTCATCTTGTTAAAGCTTTCTCATTAACATATTTTTTCTTGATTGACAGTTATGGCCTAAACTTATAAAGCAGAGTGCAGATAGTTCAGGATGTATTTAGGTTGTTATTGATTGCTAATGGCATGTGATTGAGAATAAATGTCAATTATGATGTCATTTTGGGCTCGCTATCTGACGTGGACGTCTAAATGGCACTTAGTATTGACCGAGAGGCTGTTTTCCAGATAAAGGCTTTCATGTTACGGCACTTTAATCCAACCTCCCAGTTCATAGCGATGGGATTTATCTCACATTACATAGATGTAAAGAAAAGTAATCTAAAATGACTGACACACCAGCAACGTATGCGCTGTGATGTTTTGGGAGTGACAATCGCATTGTAATGCAGAAGCGAATCCCCCGAGTTATCGTTCCGTTTGTGTGTAGCGCAGGAAACACTACAGAGATTGGAATGGCCGATATGCTCACAACTTTAGCAATGGTTTGGCATCTTGCAATTGAATAACAAATCATTTGATGTTTTCGATGAAAGAAATTTTAGTGTTCTGTCAATAAAAAACAAACTGTAATTTAATGATGCTTCGCTTGGTTTTATCAGTGTATGGATTGAAAGTGCATCATGACATAAACAGGCTTTGAAGATCTCGGGGAGTAATATCTTAACAGACATCAGCAACACATATGAATGCATACGAGATTAAACAACGGCAGGTTTTGATCATATGCATCTGTCAGATTAACATGCCAAAAGGAAACGCACTCAGATTGTGTCAGAGATGCATAGCACTTCAGTTTTATATTTTTAAATATTTTGTCAAGCAGCATGTCTATGTATCATTTATTTATCTAAAATGCGCACGTTCCATATTTACGACCATACTCCATTTTGATTTTTCAAGTCGTGAAAAATCTAGGCTTGTTGAATCGGCACCTTTCAAATTTGTGCCAATTATGCACTGCAGTTCAGAAAGCGCCATCCTGCTGAACCTCATATTCCTTGTCTCTGCAGAAACGCAGGCCTGTGGCTCCACACCAGCTCCTTTAATTTCACCGCTGCCACAGAACAACCAGGTGGTCCATAATAAATATGACTCCATACATCATTTGCAGCACATTACAGATGAAGAATGAAAGCAGAATTCATTGCTCCAGGCAAGACCGTGCCTTGACCTTTTCCCAGGGCATAAGCAGGGAACTTTTGAAAAGCGTTGTTCCCTTTCGTACGGTCTCTCCGACGTCACGTCGAGAGCCGACGAATAGGAATCTCGCTTCGAGATGGCAAATCA
>JAUCMS010000024.1:8625080-8639653 GCA_032357445.1 Enteromius radiatus
TTTACCGCTGATTATAGAACCGTCTTCACCGACAAAACGAGCAAACATATCGGCCGATCGGTATCGGGACATCCCTACTTTCAAGGAATCTAAATGAATGCGTGATCACAATCAACAGATGCTCGCAATGCACTTCATTGTAAACTTTACTTCCTTCCTAACTCTCCCTGAAATGTTTCTGTGCTCTGCATTTCTTTTGGTGGTTTCTTTTTTTTTATGCTTTTAGGAATGTTAGTGTATCTATCTATATATATATATATTTATAGAAAATATATTTTAATAATTAAAATACATTTAACAAGTTTATGTTTACATAATACATTTTTTTATTTTATTTATTTTTTGCCTTTTTTTATTTAAATTGCATGTTATAGTGGTATAAAATATAGTATTATATATTATATCTAAAATTATATATATAATACATAGTATACAAATATAATTAGTTTTATATACTGTATATAGGTACAAAAATATACTCTCTTTCTCTCTATGAAATAACCTAAAATGTTTATTTTGAAGTTAGCTTTTTAATGCACAAACTAAAAGCATGACTGATTACATCTAAATCAGATGTATGTCACTGAGCCAGCTCTTTTTCAATTAATTTTTAATGACTCAAATCAGCTTCAAATTGAATTATTGGCTAGAATTGATTTACTGAGTCGCTTAATCTCTCAGACCAAACTGATTTACTTGGTGACTTGTGACTATATATTAACATTAATTTATAGAACATCTGGTTTCATTCGAAAGTAACAAAATGGTTAAAAAATCACTTTAAATGCCTTATGATTTCCATACCTACATATGAATCATTTTTACATTTAGAGGACATCCCCATTGGAATGTTTTGACAGATTTAGCTCACTTCTGGGACATTTTCGTCCCCAAAGTAAACGCACACACATTCAAGCTCGAGCATGCACATATATTTTTGCCATTTTTCAGCTCACTATAGCAACTGCATTTGCTGTAAAAATCTATTGTGCTGAGGTAGTTTAAAAGTCTCTCCACATTTCAAGCAGGTATAGATTGTTCCTTGCCAGAATGTCTCTTATAGAGTCTGATAATGAACGTTCCCTGCTTTAAAATGAGGTCCTTATGAATAAAAGTAGACATTATATTTGACTTAGTTACCATTTGTGTGGTTGCCAGGCATAAACACAGTTTGAGAGAGAGCTGTTGAGCCACTTTATTAGCTTTAGCTACAGCGTTCAAAGAAAGGACGACTTGTGAAGTCACTTTTTTGGCTCGACCGAGTTTCCAAGAGAGGTACGCCAATGAAATGTCAGCAATAATCTACCAAATTTATTGACTCTGGAGTTAGCAATTCATTATATGCGAGGAACTCTTGTCCTTCAATAACTTCATATTAATAATTGTGAAAAATAAATCACGCCGTACCGCCAGAGGTCACACGTGCTGCCAAACGGAGAACAAAAAATGGGAGCGCGTAATAAATGGCAAAGAAAATACTTAGATAATACGATCATATTAAACTCAGAGGCCATCCATCAGAGATGTGATATTCGCATGCAGCAGAGCTTTTTATGTGCACGGATTTCCTTTATGTGATTATTCACATCGTAACAAAGCAGCCTCACGGGGTACTACGCGCTCCGGCTTATCTTTGATCTCTGGCTTTGGACGGGACGCTCCGGAGGTGGTCTCCAGTCATAAAAGATGTGCTTTCGACATCATTTGTATTCATGCGTGGTCGGAGTCAGAGGACATGATATGTCTGTCGCTTGTGAAATCAGAGCAATCCGTCTGGAAGTTTGCAGGGGGAAATGAATAGAATTGATCAGAACAGCATTTGAGGGGAGCTTGAGTTTCCACAGCTGCTGAGGGCTGATATCCTAAACATGCATGTGAGACTGATCCTGTCTGTTTGACTCAGAGGAAAACTCGCATCAGATTTCTTGCTTTGTCTTTCATTTCTCGACGGGCTTTACTCTTATCACATGAAGTCCCGTTTAGCTTTCAACTTTCATGTGCGTATCTAGTCTCTCTCTCTCTCTCTCTCTCTCTCTCTCTCTCTCTCTGTGTCTGTCTTTCACCAGAGCTCAGTCTCCAGATTAAAATGTTTAGAGGTGTGAGCTTTAATGTCACATCGTCTGAAAACATTACAGCTCTAAAAGGCATATTTGACTGTCTAGGATGGATGAGATTGAGCATTGATTCTTTTGGAAACTAAATCAGCTAACTGACCTTTGCTAAATTACAATTATAGATGAATTTCAAAAGCATCTCCAAAGTTAGTCACATTAGATGTGCTGCCAATTAAAAATGTGTCAGTTATAACAGGAGTATGACAATTAACACTTAAATATGTGAGTTTTCTCAAGCTGAGCAGTTGGTGCCTTAATTGCAGACGCTCTGATAGCAATAATTGCTCTTTAATGTTATTATTTACCTCAAAAGTGCTTTTACATGTACATCTTATACCAATTATGTTTAATAATGTTCCGTGTTGTGTGAACAGCTTAAATGGTAAATCCCAATTTCTGCATGTCAACTCTTTAAGCCGTTTCTGGGAATAGTTCACCTCCCAAAAATCAGTTCTGAACCTGCATGATTTTCTCTCTTCTGTCAAACACAACTAAAAGGTATTTAGAAAAATCAATAGGGTTTCAAAGCAATGTAACTGTCATTTTACGGGCAGAAACGTTCTTCAGAGCATCTTCTTTTATGTTCCACACAAAATATTTTGGAGTGACGCTGAGTAAATGATGACAGCATTTTCATTTCTGGTTGAAATATCCCTTTAAACACACAATATTGCCTCCCATTAAGCATTGCAGGTTGTCTGTAATGGTATGGGCAGCCGTCTGTTGGGAGTCATTAGGTCCAATCATCGCACTGTATGGCCCTATAATGGCCAATAATACGAGGTCATTTGACAGCATCAAGTGCACCCTAGGGTTCGAACGCTCTTCCCCAGTGATCTTTCCATATTCCAGGATGATAATGTGGCTGCATGCTGCAAAATGTATTCATTTTGAATTCAAGATTGAAGTCAAACACCTTTCACGGCTTTCCTAATGACCTGATATGAACACTGAACCATTATGAATGTTTTAGTCTCCATCTCTCAAATAACTAAAGTTTTTTCCTCTTGTAGAAAAGTCTTCATTCCATTACATGCAGATATTATTACCGCTGAGAAATAGCATTTGAGATGAATGGGAATGCTGACGGATAGCTTTTGCTCTGGCTTGGATCATCATGGAAATTCTGCCTCAGTAGATCATGTTGAAAATCACTGCAGAACCCAGAATGACTCCAAGACTTGAAGGTTCATTAACTTGTGTTGAAGAAAACTTCATGTGCATTGTCAGGTTCAATATCGTGGAACTGGTTAATATTTTAGCGCCCATTTTTTAAAGTTCAATTACCTTTTAAATTCTCTGTGCAAGCACAGGAAAAAGAGTACTGTGGCACTCTATTGTTTTGCATTAGCATAGCTTGGCTATAATTAGGCCCGAGCAGGTGCTCAGGTGCTGCTTTGTCTTGTTCTTGTTAAGTATTATATTATGTGCCTTTTTAAATGGAATCTCTGGTGTACTTGCCTTGCTTCTTTGTCACGCTAATTAAACTGCTGAAGTCAGACTCCTCAAAGCTCAGCCAGGCCTGCGTGTGGAGGAGGATGCGGATTTCAGGTGAACAAGTTGACAAGTCGCAAGAGGATCCCTCTGGTTTTCATTTGGTGTAGTCGCAAAGAAAGAATAAGATGAAGCACATTCCCCAGACATAATTAGCTAATTATTGGGATAGTTTTCTCACGTTAACTTGGGCACACTTGTATATATGTGGCAAAAAAGATACTGTACAGTTGTGTTTAATGTTTAGGGTTTTAGAACATTTCTGCAGATGAATGTGGCATTTCTGTGGCATTTTGTTGCTGAAATTTGAGAACCGCATTGGAAGAAAATGTGTGAGTTCGGCTAAATTTCTTTTTATCTCTGGGGAAGCTGGGTAATTAGATAAGGGATTAAAATGTTAATCTAAATTGTTTCATGACTTCCACAAGGCCTCTTCTATTTTTTTTAGCATTCCAAAAGGTTCAAGGATTTTGATTAATTTCATTTAATTTCATTTTGTGTGCGCAATAGTGCTTAAAACCTTTTTTTTTTTTTTGTTTACAGTAAAACAAGATTTCCTTTAGTTCTGTCAAACGATTAATCATGATTAATCGTATCAAAAAAACATTGTTCACATAAAAGGTGTGTACTGGTGTCAATACACACATGCATGTACATATTTAAGAAAAATGTTTTTAATATATTAAATGTATTTATATATATATAAATTATATGAATACAAATATGTACAGTACATGTAAATATGTTCAAAAATATACTGTATGTATTTGTATTTATATATACATAATAAATATACACAGCACACACACTTATATTATGTCAGCAAAAACATTTATTTTGAATTTAATTAATCAGTATTAATCATTTGACAGCACTAAAACCCTTAATTGTCTGTTTTTTTTAACAATAAACACTAATAATTCAAATCAAAATGTTGGTTTTGTAAGTTTCTCTACATATATCCAGTAAGCTTGAAAACTAATAATAATGTAATTTATTGGTAAGATTTGCTGCTTCCATTTGGGGGAGGAATTGAAAATAGAGACATGAACTTGGAAGCTTCTGTAATAGCATTAATGCAATGTTTGTGTACTTTGTCACAGATAAAGTGGATTAGATGCAATATTTGTCAAATACGCAGATGCTTTGGACATTTTAATGTAGCAACATAAATACTTTTCATTCAATAATTTATGTGCTTTACTGTGTATGCAAGAATAAAGTGTAGCATAAGCAATTTCTATTAAGATTACATGAACTGAGTTTTTACTTTTTGCAATAAAACTGATTTTGTGAGCATTTGCAAAACTGAATGTGTCAGAATGAACAGAAAACACGTAATTGTTGACGTCTGTGAGTCTGGTGAATGGTGAAGCAGCTGTATTTTCATCAAACCTGCACAGAATGTGGCAGTTGACTGCTTTTGAATTGTTCTTATTCAGTATTTTAATAACATTTTAATCGCATTGACAAATTTTCGTAACAACATAAACAGATCAGTCACCGATCTGCTGAACATGCCTTGTACAGAAAATGATCACCAATGGCTCGATTTCTTACATTGCTGTTGAAAGAGACCAAGTCATGTCACTTTACTGAATGTGTAAAGGATATGTATTATTATTTGTAAAAAAAATAATAAAATAATAATAATATTGTGTGATTCTATTGGATTGGGAACAAAAGAAAACTGTAATGGTCAGATAATTGACTAGCTTAAGATGCCACACTTCCTATGTTAAACATTTCCATTCAGGGGAAGTTTCGCATGAACCTAAAGACCCAAGCTAAATAAAATGTCATGCTTTATTAGCTCTGTGTATCACACTCGATTCGACAGCTTTTTAAGTCCCCCAGTAACACAAGGCTGTAAATCTGTTTTATCATTTCTAGCGCCTTTAGAGGGCAGCCTGTGATCTTCTCTGTTAGGCTAATGACCCTGTATTGTTTCCCTGTCTCGTTTTTAAAGTTACTCTAAAGGAAAGTTGGGCTCCTAATGACAACCATAAGAAAAGCAATCATTTACGTCTACATTTACGTTCACGTCATGCACTTTCTTTGCAAAGTGCATATTGTGCAAGTGGCAATTACCAGAGTGGGTACTGAACAATCACAATCATTTCCATTTTCACAACAAGCCCTTGTTTGAAACGTCCATTACCGTATATATATTTTTTAAAAGTAAAGTTTGTGCTGTTATTCGGGTTAACCTGGGGCATTAAATCAATGGAAAATAAGCCCTTATTCCTTTCAAGGAACTTTCAAGAGTCCCTGGATATTGATTAGACATATCTGGACAAGAAACTAGATAAAACATATTGGTTCCTGTCTGCGTGTGCAAGGAGAGAAGATAGTCTAGTCTTTTTATAGTTGCTCACTAATCTTTTCTTTAATATATGTCCTTTTTTCTTGTGCATTTTTTTTCTTTCTTGTGTGTGTGTGTGTGAGAGAGAGAGAGACTGAACTAAAGGGAGAATGAAAGGAAAAGAAAACACAGCATTAACCTCAAACTCTCACTGTCTTTCTCGGTTACTGAAACAAGTACCGCCGTGTCACTTGCAGGTTAGGTTGCAAGGTTGTGGAGGTTTGTTTAACTGGATTTGTTTGACACCTTGCAACCTCTTGCAGGCCTTTCATGCTGAGACAGGAGACTATAAATGAGATAAACGATAAAAAGCAAATCAAATCTGAAATTTGGAGACATCTGTTTCACAGCACAGAAATACTTATTAAAAGACTTCACACCTCAACGGCGGCACTCACTTCGACAGTTGGTGAACAAATGAACTGCCATATATATTTAAGGCCAAGATCACTGCTGGCATAACTGTTTTACATGTGTCGTTTTAGATTCACCGTTTCTTTGGGTTGGCGGCAGGTTGACCGTTCATGGAGGTATTAGATTAGCCTAGTTGAAAAAATAAGTGTGATGGAGTTAGTAAAAATTTGGTGTGGATGTGTGCTTAAAGTGACAGGTGAAAGGTGCGAAGGCTCCTTTTGATCGGATACTTAAAAGGTATGTTGGCTTTTTATAGTCTCCTATGAATCGCTATTGAATAGGAGTAGTTTTCAATTGAATTTTTATACAGGTCATATAAAGAGAAATCGACTTTGCCTTGATCTTTATGAGAATTCATCAAGCTATTAAAACATGCTGTAGCTGTTGACCATTTAAACTTACATTTAAACATGACTACTCACATTTTCACTTCATCAAAACTTGCTGATTCTGTTCAGAAAGAGGACCCTTAATCTGCACATCTTTTCAAAAGATTTTAACAGCGTCCCTGTTACTTTAAAAGCTTTTGTGACACATTTCATCATGCAAACACTGTGCAAATATGCTTTTACTGAAATACTATAATAGCAAATACATAAATGTCATTTTTGGTGCAAAATAAAGTAATTTTATTTTAATTTTTAGGTCGTGTTATTATGTATGACATCACCCATACAAAATAGTTCAATAGATGCCCCCAATCGATTTGCGTTTACACATATAAGTGATACCATATTATACTGACCCCTTGCATTGTTTACAAATAACAGTTAATAGCTGATTTGTATGTTGAGCAGACCAATTACCGCAGTGCTGTTTTGGTAATTACAGATTGTACCTTTTAACACATTCAAATCAGCTTAATGAGCGAATTGGTTTTGATGGGTAAATCAAAACCGTTCTTCAACATTATGGTTGTGCACTGCTTTAGAGAGAGAAAGAGAAAGACAGGCCCCTTGTAAGTACAAAAAAAGCAAACCCATTACTATATTTCATTTGTTCTCGCTCGTAATTTGCATATCTTGGCTATTTTAAATCAGCCCTGCATGAAGCCAGTTGGTCGTTTGGGAAAGTTTGTCTTTTCTGTTCACTTTACCCCAGAATCCTTCCTGAATGCTTGCAATGTAATTGATCCATCAAAATATAGTATTTTATCATATAACCACAAAATAAGATGTTATTGGTTTTGTGTAAGATAAATGGGTATGCATTTTTCATTTACTGTTGTTAATCCCAACAATTCTGCCATAATTTAATTTAAGTCATACAGTATATCTATAATAAAGATTCAATAACAAAATTCAACACTGGCCCAAGTAAAATTTCTTTAAAGTCACCTGAAACACTCACTATACGTTGCTTGCTTAGATGCTACAGTATATGCTCATATATCCACGATTTATCATTTGAAGAATCTAGAACTTTCTGGTTGAAAATTCCAACTGATGACAGTTTGACCCAGTAATGCTTCTCTTGAGATTAAAGGTTTTTTTGTAAACTGTACCTTGTGCATGATGGAGCAAAAATAGGATATTTTCTGATTGTGGCTCATAGCTGACGTGAGTGTAGCCTGCAATGTGAACTGAGTGTGTTTTTTGTGTTTGGGGAAAGAGAAGAGAAGTTGTGGCTGGAAAGATTTTCACTAAACCTGGACTCAAGGCAGAGCAAATATTTGTTGTCTGGTGGTAAACAGGCATCAGTCAGGGTCTCAGACAACACCATTTCCTGTCTAGACAGTGCTTTCTATGTATCTGTTATCAATCACTTAGGAGCATTACAAAAAAAAAAAAACAATCAGTTCTCACCAGAATAACACTTTCAATCATTTTAATAAAAATTCCTGTTGGAGAGATATTTATTTTTACAATGAAGTACATTGATTATTGCAGATTTATTGATTAAGTGTAATGGTTTATTAATCATTTTGACCTTGATTTACAGTAGATTAAGTACAGTAGTTATAAAATATAAATTATAATATGTAAAGGTTATGTAATTTTAAAATAATTATTTCCAAATTGTATTACTTATGTAGTTAAATGGGCATTTGGACAATAATTAATAAATGTTTTATTTGTCAAGTTTTAAGATTGCCATGACCTGTTATGTCGGACAAATGAATTAAAGTACATTGATTTAATGGCACCTGCACCTTATAAAAAGGCTACTGTATGTACTGTATATAGCTTTGTTGTAAACCGTATGTATCACTTCGTGATAGCTTTAATTAAATGAATGAACTTTATTGCATTTATATAGTGCTTAAGAGATCATTAGACACGCAGTGCAGCTGAAAACGTCTTGCCTGAAGGATCCAGAAGTGCAGATGCCTGTTTTGTGACCTCACTGTAATTTCATCTATAGATGATAAATGAAATTGAGAAAATTAATTTCCTTCAAAACGTAGGGCCATATCAACACTTTGTAACCGCCACCGTCGCCATGGTTATGTTGTTAAGTTACTGGCACATGAAATGGCTTAATAATCTGTATTGTAATTTTAATCAAATTAATTTAATGAAGACATTGTAAAGAGATGATGACGTCATAAAATGCATTACAGCCACCGTTCATCATTGTGATTTTAAATTATGCCGAGTGATTGCTCTATGATGCGTTGCTTGAGGGACAAAGAACTGATAAAGGAGTTTAATTGGCTTGGAAAGGGCAGGCGAAGTAAGAATGGCCGATGAAGAGAGACCTTAGGTGACCTTTCTCTGCCATTGTATGCGACCAGACCCGTATTTACACTCTGACAATGATTTATTCTAATTTAGCTGATTGAGTCTTCATGTTTGGTTCTGGTTATCAGAAGATTTCTCCTCTGAAGTCAAATGCCAGCGCTGTGTTGTGTATCAGATCAGAGAAAGGAAGTAGCTGATGGGCGGCATTTATTGGCTGATGCTGTCCGCATCTGGGTCTGATTGATCTCTTCGGTGCTTTGTGTTGTGGTTTTGATTGGTCAGTGTTCAACTGTTGCAAAACCCTGTTGATTTACTCAACATGACAGTATTTGGAGAGATACAAGCCTTTCATTCTTGGCATGAAAAACAACAATGACTTTTCATGTAGTGTATTTAAATGAATTTGTTCACTTGGATTCATTATTCACGGTTTGGGAATGTTATCACTTGCATGACAATGTAATTTTAGTATTTATTTTATTGAGCTGACACATTTCTGTGGCACTGACAGAAATATCCCGCTCTCGTGAATATGTTCAGGGATGAGAATCTGCATTATCAGATTGCACACAAGATCATATCCATTAGATAATAGTTGTGTGTAATATCGGATTTCAAATTCTAATGTTAACCATTATGTAGTGTTTACTTCATTTGTGCATTGATCCATGAGGAGCCCGTTAAGCACGGACGGGCAGTTGTTTTTCTTCTTCGTATGTGTGTGTGCATGCATGCATATGAAATAAGTGCAAAGAGAGTGATGAATATATTAAACTCTATAACAACATAAGCGTGGGAAGCTCATCAATCAGCCTTACAGAATGACTTTAATTTGAAGCTTTGCATGGCTGGAATATGCTCTCATGAATAAAGAATTTAACTTTGTCATGAGCTGGAACGTGTGTTAACAGAACGTGCAACGCAGTTTGTCCGTTTAGGATGTAAAGGCACAGCCTCCTCCGAGCCAGCTGTTTAAAACTCAATCACACATGGGCAGCTTACATGACCTGGAATTTTACTGTCTTTAAGGAAAAAAGCTGTTTATTATTCTCTTAATTAAGATGGACTTTTTTATTCTAATTTGGATTAATATTTCTTTTTGTAGCAATTAAATGTACAGTTTTTATTGCTCTCTTCATTTGTAAAATTATGAATTTTAATTTAATGCAGCATCAATTGTATTATAGTTTTTTTTAAGTGAGTGGTCATTATTTTGTATATATATATATACAGTATATGTTCTCTAAATTTTGATAAATGAATGAATGAATGAATAAATAAATAAAAATATCTATAAATAAATAAATGGAAATTTATTAAACCTTAAAAATAAATTGATTATATTATTTGGTACATATTGCTTTTATGGACTCATACAAAAAATAAGATTTGACAGCAGACTGCTTACACAAAATGCATATGAATACAATATGTCACTTTTTATCTCTTAAGATGATATGCAGTAATCAAAGCTCTGTAGTTTTTATTGTGGGAGAGTGCAATGTAATACAGTGGCTGTTTAACACTGAATGGAAATGCCAATATGCACACTAAATGTGAGATCAATTGTTGTGGGTAATTTTTTTGTTATCCAATAAGAAAACATGCACATAAAATATACTGGAAACCCATATACCATATAATTTCCTCCATGCACAACAAAAACTCTCATGTGACTTTGCCTCAACAAATCATGGCGCTCCAATCTAATTGCTTACCATCTCAAATGTTGTTTTAATCATTCTGAAATGCCTCAGCCAAATTCTGTCATCAAACCGATTTGGTATAGTTACCACCCAGACTGTCTCAAACGATTTCCTTCCCAAACATCATCCGCCTCCAAACGCAAAATAACATGACACAGTTTATTGTGTTTCCTCTGCGCTCTGAGGTGCAAATCATTTATTATGTAGGGAAAAAAAAGAGTCCCAGGCTTCCCTTGCTGCAACAACTTAAATTTTTGTTGTTAATAATTTACGCCAATTTCCCAGGAAGTGGCAATTTTGTTCTTTTGAACACAAGGGATGGAAACGTGCTTTATTCGCATGTGTATATTTTATGCTATATTGTAATCTTCTGTTAATTCGACAACAGAAGGCATGAAGAAGATGAAGTAAGTTAGGTTTGTTAAAGATAAACTTTATATCTTTTATAGGCTATATATATATACACTGTACATATACTGAATGTGCAACTAGTGCTGAATTTCCTGCTTTACTTCAGTGCAGAGCCTTCAAAATAGAGTTGAGCATTGGCACATTCCAGTAAAAATAATATGATTCTGACACATGGCGCAATAGCGCTTCGGGCGACCCAGGTTTTGAGTTCCAGCTCATGGTCATTTCTCGATCCCATTCCTCTCTCTCCTGTCCAGTCTTTCTCTGAAATGTCCTCTCATAATAGAGGCAGCAAGGCCAAAAATATAGCCTAAAAATTGCACCATGTGAATAGTGTCTAAATAATTAAATAAATTATGAGGAAAAAGACGGACTCTTGCAGTGAGAATATCAATTCAGAATAGTGCGGATAACATATTGCAATACTTTGAAATAGCGAACAAAAATGAATTCATCTCTATTTCGTCCAGCATATCCTGAAACCATCGAGACGGTCAGGAAACAGATGTAGACGTTCACGAACAGTTAGAAAGCTCATTTATGATTGTCGTATCTCACCTAAGCCTTACATAGATCCCACCTGGACAGATTGGGCCAGGTCTGCCTGCTAGTTTACCGAGCTCTCATGTTGTAGAAAAGGTCACCATGAAGAGCTAATGGCCATCATCACTGTGCCAAATTAAGGCTCATTAGACGGACCACATCCCGTGGGCGCCCTGTCTTACATCAGCACAAAGAAAGCCATTTTGACCTGCAATAATTGCCTTGATTGCACCATCCTCCGCTCGCAACAGAACGGCTTGAATTCCCGATTCATCTGAGCATGTTTTTAATAAATGAATGTCCCTGTAAGATAAATTACTTGTCTGTCGTAGCAAAAAATGTAATGTAACAGAGGGTGGGTGAAACTGGAAAGTGATGTATGTCCTTCATTGGACACAGAACATTTAGTTTTTATTAAGAGTTTAACACGTACATGATACATTAGTGGAGGTTCAGTAGCCGTAGCTTTGCTTCTCACTGTATTTCACCCTGATGAATTAGCAACTCAGCACACCACGTGAAATGACAAAAGGAAATGAGCAGAGCAGCATTATTATGACGTGTTGCACCAGGCCTGGCGAGGCTGGGTAATGTCTTGGCGTCGAGGCTTGACGTTTATTACTTTGGCTAATGTTACCTGTGTGACCTGGGTTGTGGTTTTCTGCAGGGGGAGATGAGGAAGGTGCTGGAAAGGTCAGCGTTAGCCTTGCTGTTTCATTAGCAGAGATGTGCTTTTTGTGTTTTGTGCCACAGCCGGTCTTCTATTGCTTTGTGAATTAATATCACAGTCCAAAAACATTAGCTTAATTATGCAATTGTGACTTTGTGATATCCTTTCTACAAGGTGTATAGCTGTCTAAAGATGCTGCAAGTAATTTTGAGTGTGTGTGTGTGTTTGTATGTATTCCATATAGATGATTGTGTGGGTGTCAAGCATCCTGATTTCATACGCATACATGCATAATATGACTGCATTTAATTGATCAAAAATACTGAAACAAGGAAAAACTGTAATATTGTGAAATGATATCGCAATTTTAAAAAATGGTTTTCTAATTTAATATACTTTAAAATTTAATTTATTTGTGTGTTGCAAATCTGGATTTTCATCAGCCATTACCTGTAGTGTCCTATGATCTTTCAATAATTATCATTATTTTATTATTACTTTTTGCAGGGTTATTTGAATAAAAAGTTGAATAGAGCAACATTTATTTAAAATAGAAATATTTTTTAGAAAGCTGAAGTACAATGAAATAAAGTAAAAAATAACGTGAAAAAAACTACAAATATGAACATTTGTAAATTTGCATGACTAAATTAAATAAAAATGCTAAAATTATTGAAACTGAAATTATAGCTTTTTTGTTAATTAACTGAGAATGCGAATATTCCTAAATAGTACATAGGAATACATAAATAATACTAAAATGAAGTCGGCAAAGATGGTTGAATGTCTGAAATCATTTACAGCAAATTTGGCTTTGAGGAAGTTTCTGTCTGTAATTTTCTTGGCACAATATGCTTAGAATCTCAAAACCTCCTGTGATATGTAAATCTATATCATTGTGTGTTTCCTTGATGCATCATTCAATGTTAATCCTTAAAGAAAGCATCACTATCATTACCTTTTTAGCTAAATCCAGCATCTGTTTGTGGTGGCAGATGAAAATACACATTCTTAACTTCCAATCTAATATAATTTAATGTCATTCACACCCATAACTAGCTCTTTTCCAAACGTGTTTGGTGCTTTGCAGCTGCACAACCATCCCATTGTTCAATTCTGATGTTGTTGGGGTTTTAGTTATAGGCAGGTTATGCTTCATGGCTTTGACGTCATATTGGCTATTTGCACTCAACAAGTGTCTAAACACAGAGCTAAACTCTGTAATGAGAGACATGCTGAGGGAATAATTAATTGGCAAAAGTAATCACTTTAAAAATTGAGTTTAGTCCTGAAGGCTATCAGACATGTAGTGTGTGTGTTTGTGTATGATGCACAATGGTGTGGGACCTCCAGCATGGAGAGGGAATAAACAGCCAGCCGAGGCTGCTTGATTGCTCTGGATTGTGGGCGGAAAAGGATAAATTAGCAATTCATTCTTAATTACAAAGACCAGAAAAACATTGCAGCTAACAAATGAAGCAACAAAATTACTGATAGGGGTGCGCTCTGTTTCCGCGCCGCGCTGAAGAATCATTCTCCCGCAAGTCGCAGGGCCAAGCTCTGATTAATGATGATTTCTCATTGAATCTCTCCAAACATTTATGAATCCAACTGCCTCGGTGCTCCTTCCATAAATCTACGCGGGGGAGAAACATTTCCGCCTACAAAGTCACACAGATCTTTGATTGGTAAACAGTGTTGCGCACCCCACCTGATCTCGCTGCTCTACTGGGGGTAGTCGGAATAAAGAGCCTGTTCTCCTCACGTTTAATGTGGCCTATTTGTGATGGCGGTTGTCAGTCAGTGAATTGCTGGCAGTCACGTCACAGTGTTCGGCCCGGGCGTAATAAAGAGTTGAGTTAAAGCCCTGGATACAGGGCCCACCGAGCGTGTTTTGAAGTGCCGTGGTCATTCAGCAAGAGGGATTTATGGCCTGCGGTCCATCAGCTCTGATCTTAAAAGGCTGTGATTAACAGCAGAGAGAGTAGAGATGGGATTCAGCACTGCTGTAGGCAAACGTGACGAGGCCATATCACTCAGAAGCTTTTTACTCGGCCTGTTAACAAGGGGACTCGCTCTCTCTTACACACATTGTTTTTCTGTGTGTGTGTGTGGGGGGGGGGGGGATTGTAGCATATTTCTAATTCAGGATGGAATACTGTAAGACCTTAT
>JAUCMS010000024.1:8654109-8664350 GCA_032357445.1 Enteromius radiatus
ACGCATATATTATGTAAAGAAAAACTTTTATTTTGGATGCGATTAATCGCGATTAATCGTTTGACAGCTCTAATAATAATATATATATATATATATATATATATTTGTAGATAGATAGATAGAAAGATATACAACCTTTTTGTAGTCAAAAGTATCATATAGTATAGGGCTGGGCTATTTAGCCATCAATTTATTTGTGCGCATTTCATCACTATGCGCATGGATAAATTGATGATTAAATCGCCCAGCCCTAGTATAGTATAATATATATTTCTTTTTTTTTTTTTACCTAATCCACATAAAATCTGTATTCTGTATCCAAATAATAATATACAATATATATATATATATATATTAGTGCAGTCAGTCGATTAAAATATTTAATCACGATTAATCACATGACTGTAATTAGTTAACTCGTGCTTTTTATTCACAAATGTTTATCTGTTTTAAATGTATCTTAAATTAATAATAAAAAGTTTTTAATACTCTAATTGAAAGAGGCTTGGACAGATGGATGCTTTATGCAGTATATGTTTATGATTAGTGAAGCATGAAGAGCGAACATGTTTTAAAGATCATAGATGTTTTTCAAAGAACTTGTTCATGTCTATTACACACATAAAAAATATAATATAGAAATACAGTACCAGGTTGCCAGACATTTTCACATTACAGGGCAGCTCACTTCTTCTGAACATGCAAAATGTAAATATATTTTTTATTATTTCGTTTGTTTGTCTCTCTGTGCCCACATATGCTATTTTGATGCAGCTAAATTCTCAATAAAACATTTTTTTTTGATTGATATATTATTTTCATTTATATATTTTCTGTTGCCAGATAACTGAATTAATATGAAATAGTGACTAAATCATGACCCATTAAGACTACATAACCAGCTCTACCTTTCAAGATGTAAATTTGCACAAAAATCCTGATTTAATTATCGAGCCGTCATCTCAAATAGCCCACACATAAGATAAAGACATTAGCTGTGGTGGGATTTCGGGCTATACTTGCATTCAAAATTAGAGAAGCAACATAATATAAATTTTAAAGCAGCACTATGTAACTTGTGGAACAGAACTGCACGCGGTGGTTAATAAGGTTGCTCGCTGAACAGCAAATGCAGAGAAAGAGAGAGAGAGGTGTGCACAGTGGGAAGGAGAGAGAGTACCTGCGATTCTCAGAGGAAACTAAATAAGGTTTGGGCAAAAACTAAAGATTGGTCTCCTAAAGGGGTATGAAAAGTTGGCAACACTGACATCATCCATTTTCCAATCACTGGATAGGCCACGGGTCAAACAGAAAATGCATGCTGATTAATAATTAATAAAATGAGAAAATTTAATTAACAGCTTTAAAACTAATCTGTGTCAACGCGTAAAAAAAAAAAGGTCTTTCTTCTGCCTCTCTGCCTGATTTAACATTTTGATGATTTTCAGTGGCATATGGAAAAGTTTTAGTCAAGTAGGGGCACTGTTCAGTATGATTTTATTTTAGTCAATCCAGTTGATTTTTTTTCTCCATATTTCATAAAGCTAGGAAAGCTTGACAGAAATTGCAGCCGTAACTAAGGGCAACAGCAACTAATTTGATTGACATCTGTTGCTGCTCCACCTTCTTGCTCCATCTCTGATTGTAATTCTCATTCCCTACCATGTACCACCATTTAGCATCATGATCATTTTGAAAACAATAGCTGAAAATGTCGTTTGTGTGTAGAAATACTGTTAAACAGCATTGTGCAGGTGAAGATGGGTGTTAATACATTTCAGATATGCCAAAAATACAAGTACTTCTGTGACAAGTTCTGCTTGTCACTCAAACCTTACCAAACATAAACAATCCACCAAGACATTTACTGTACAGTTTTTAACTGCCACCAATCAAGTAAGATGATTTTTGATGCAGATCAACACCTGTTCGGCTCACATTGCTTTATAAATAGATCAGCCGCTGGGAGAGGAGGGAGGGGATGTGACAGCTTAATAGACCGTGAAGATTTTGGATAGGCAGAGAAACGGGGTGGATGACAGTTTGTGCTTTGTGTGCGCTAGCCCTTAGGAACAAATCAGTATAAACTCACTTAGCACTCAAACAAATATCAAAACATACAGCTCTTCCTTGTCAGCTTGAGCTCCAATCACATGCTGGATTATGACAGAGGAGGTAGTTTGGCACAAGAAATGGTTTCTGAACGGATTTGGAGTAGGTCTAGATTGCCACATGATATTCGGGAAAGTGGCTGTGACAGTCAGCATCCTGCTCCCTAAAGATTAATACTTTCAGAAATATCCTTGTTCATCAATCATGTTATGTAAATACAGTTTCTGGCACGTTTACATTTGGTATTGACATCCCTCTTGGTCTCTTAGATCACAGAGGCTGCATTTATTTGAACAAAAGTACAATAAAAAGTAATATTGTGAAATATTATTGCAATTTTATGCTAAATCACCAGCCATTGCTCCAGTCTTCAGTTTTACTTCTAACATTTGCTGGCTAAGAAATATTTTTACTGTTTACATGTTCAAAATTATTTTTCCAACCTAACTTTTTGTGGAGTATACATTTAAGTAATATATTTCACAAAAAAGTATTAAAAATACAATAAAATAATATTTTTCTTTGTAGAAGTGCATTAAATGCATCTAAATATTTATTTCATATGAATGTTGTTCTTTTGAATTTTCTATTAGCACCAGTAACGGCTGATAATAATTGAGCCCCAAATCAGCAAATTAGAATGATTTCTGAAGGATCATGTGACACTGAAACCTGAAATAATGCCTGAAATGTTTCTTGCAATTTTTCATTAATTATTACTATTTTTTAATCAGATGGTTATTTTCTTCTTAAGTTGTACATAGCCTGCAAGCTTGTTACTGTATACCAATGTTTTTGGCTTTGCCAACATGCCATGTCATTCTGATGAGTTAAGTGATGTATATAGTCACACAACCCTCCCTTTATAAATATCTGATCAAGTGGTCACAGGAGACTCGTTTAGTTTTCTTAGTTGTCATTTGGTTAATAAAACTCTTATTTTGCCATGCTGTCAAACGCCTGTCTGCTAGGCAACATATTTAAGAGATATAAACCCGAAAGATAGTGTGATGCCAGCTGGTTTTCATGGGTTGGTAGGTCTTCAGCTTGGAGCTATTTAGAATATTTTGGCCGTACTCAGTCCTTAATTGGTTTACTTTAACAGCTACTTGCTGACAGATATGCCTTCTGGTTAAAAGGCCTGACAGAAATGGAGGTGTAATGAGGCTGATATGATTTTTGTTAGCTCCAGTGCTATCAGCTAGCAGATGGACCATCTCAGTGTCTGCCTGTAGCTTTGATAATTTATTACCTGAGGTGTAAATTGTCAACAGAGGAATACCTTCTGTCAGAGCTGGATTTATTCTCGGTTGTTGGCCTGCTACAACCAACCATGGCTCATGTGGCCAGTAAATGTAGCTGGAAGAGGAATGAACTAACAACTCACTCTCACACACACACACACACACACACACACACTTACAGAAGCTGCTGTGAAATCTTAGGTGCAACCCACCTATCTACTGTATGACCTTTAGGATCCTTTGACTCCCTATAGTGCTGCCATGATTATATGAAATCTAAGCAAGCCTAGTAATTGTGATTAATGACTTAATTGTTTTCACAGTTTAAGCTTAATGCATCCACACTTTAGGAAATAATTTGTTCACATTGTAATTGCAAACATATTGTAATATTTTGAGGCGTTGAATAATAATAATAATAGTAATAGTAATTATTATTATTATTGTTATGTATTACTTATTTTTTTACTCTCTGTCTCTGGTAGAATGACATGGATAATAATACTATTTTAAATGTTTAAATATTATTATTATTTTTTTTTTTTTTCAAAAACAGAAAATACCACCTCATATTATTATTAATAATAATGTTATTATTGTTGTTGTTGGTATTATTGTGCCATATTCAGCTGGGATAGGTTTATTGATATATTGCACATAATAATATCATGCAATAGAAGTCGAAATACATTTGTTGCACTGTGTATATATTTTCTATGATGCTGCAATAATCAGTATTCAGGAATTTGTCATTCAGTTAGTTATCTGTTTACTATTGCTGTATGGGTTGTTTAGTTAAACAGTTTTATTTAAACAAATTCTCTGGTTTTCACCCAGGATTACTTTTTATGCCAGTTTAAATGATACATTCGGATACAATTGTTACCTGCGAATGACATTAGAATGTGTTGACAGTGTTGTCTTTACTCGACTTTCTAAAAATACAAAAGCAAATTAGCATTTCATCAGCCTCTGTGGATCTGTGAATTCCTGTTCTCTCTTCACTGAATATGCTATGAGTGTTAAAACGGAGCCCCCTTCTGCTGCAGTACATGATCATCGCGTGCTGATCTTACATCACATCAAACAGACTCTCTCCAGAGGCAATTTAGCATCAAACATCCAATAAATAACCGCAATCAACAGTGACATGCCAATATGGTGCTACGCGCAGATCGGGGTGTTGATGGCATAAGATAAAAAAATCAATCTGCAGACGAATGACAAATTACACCTTGCGTAACCTTCACTAGCTGCCTGTTGAAATAATCTTAAAAAAACAAAGGAATCTTACAGTACACAACGAAACTCCGGTATGTTTTCATGTTCTGTTCTGAAACGGTCTACCAGATATACTCGTGTTTCACTGTTGCAAAGGCTTTCTCGGGTTACAGACGGTTAAGATTTAATTTAATATTAGTCACATAAAAGTCGACATAAAATCATAGTGTTGTCTTTCATGATGCTTGTAATCACTGTAGCTTGCTTTTCCGTGTCACAGTCCATTTCAGAGCTCTGTAGACTTGAATATCAGTGTATTTTGCCGCAGATTGACACGTTAGCATGCGCGTCAGTTGTTTTTCTAACCTACCTGCGAGCCGTTTCACCTTGAGCTGGCATTGGTCTGAACTAGACTGGATTGATTGGTGCCGCAGCCACATGCTGGGTCACCAGCCCTAAATAATCCATAATAGAACGGCGAGCACGAGCGGGGGGCCTTGAACGGCGCATTCACAGCCACAAATGGACAGTTCAATCAAATTACAACTAGCAAAAAATATTCCTTTAATAACTAAAATCCTTGAGTCAAGCCTTGACCCAAAAAGTGCACTGGTTAGGGGTCCCTGGATGTGCTTGCGTAGGCCCCTGTGGCTGATGGATTTAATGTGGCCCTTGAAACAGTCCGTCTGTCTCTTCTCTTCTTCATAGACTGCTGCTCACTGGAGTGAGCCGAGGATTACAGTATCTTATTAGTGCAGGAAAAGAGACAGCCGTTCACTGAGTCATCCTGCCTGTTGGTCCACACGGACCACACATCCAGCTTCAGAGCACCTTGCGACAATTGCTTTTTTTTTTTTTTTTTTTTTTTTTTTAAATGTGCTACTTACAGTTTGAAGTTTTTGGAGGTGGGATGGATTCTAGTTTTTTTATGCTTTGTCTGTATGTGGTATTATTTAGGACTTGTTACTATTGAAATCCCAACCTCTATGCACAATTCATGCTCTGAAGGATACTTCAAATCATTTTTAGTTGTAGTTTTTCCCTTTCTTTCTTTTTTTCTAAGGATTAGAAAATCCCAAAGATTTAGTGAAAGAGGTAAGCAAAACATATATTGATACTTAAATACATTGATACCTTTTTTATTTAAATGTTATTTTATTTAATTTCTAATTATTTTATTTTATTACTTGTTTTGTATTTTTATTTTAGTAGTATTGTCAATGTACGCATATACCATTTTATTTATTTATTTTTTTTACTATAATATTAAATAGTATTGTTTCACAATTTTATTAAGTTGATAATTTTATACATTTATTTATTCTTTCTATTTTTGGTCCGATTTGAACTTAAGCATGTGTATTTATTTATTGTTTCAATTTGTGTGTTCTTTTTTACTTAATTTAATAATTGCATTAATGTAATATATCTTAACTTATTTAATTTAATTACTTTTGGGATATATATAGATTTTTGTTTTTCATCTTAAATGTAATTTGATCATTTATATAATTTAAAAGCTTGTTTTATATTTAATATTTTTTTATTAATTTCAGTAACTGTATTATTGCAAAACCTTTATCTACTGATTCATTTATTTTCATGTAATTTCTCTATTAATATTTTTACTGTAACATCATATTTTATTGTTTTACAATTTGTATTCATTTAAAAATATTACATCTATTAAATCTTTCTGTTTGTTTTATTTATTATTTATTTTTGCTCAGATTCAAACTTGAGCATGTGTATTAAATAATCATTTTATTTATTGTTTTATTATTTGTATTGTTTTTACTTAATTTCATATTTATATTAATGCAATCTAGCTTAACTAGTTATATTTAATTTGGAATATGACTGAGGAAGAGAAGAATGGAGAATACAGAAGAGGCAGATGTGAACTCATATTGACCTCATAAGCATCATGCCTCGATGTGTCGGCGCACAGCTCTGAATTCTGTCAGTGTTTTAATGACATTTTTCGAATTGCTCTGATTATTCATTCATTTGTTTACCTCTAGCTGTGGCTGGCGTTTCAGGGCTCAAACGTCCAGAAGCGATAACGGGTAATGAAAAGAGCGTAATGCATTGAAAGAGAGTGATATGTTTGTCAAACAACATGGTAAACATTACATTATTCAACACAGTTCAAAACACTAATGTCTTTTAAATGCGTATTTACCTCTCTAATTCAGCACTAATGATAAACATCATTATTGCCACTAGTGTGTCCATACAGGTGATGGAAGCAATTATCTCTAAGATTCAGTGACACTTTATTTCGGCTGAAGTCAATAGAAAGCCAGAAAGCTCTGACCTTCTGACTGACAGTTGTGTGTCTTTGTAGTGTAAGTCAGTTCCCTCTTAATCCCAGCTCCCATTGATGAATCTTAGCTTCTCATACTCTAGATGCGGCCCTAATTGAATTTCCTCAGTCACAATGAAAACTTACTCCAACCTGCCAGTTTTGGGCTGCGCCTTTGATAAGCAAATGACCCCCGTGGAATTGAGGTCACCGGCAGCAAAACAAGAGTGAGTGAAAAAAAAATAAAGTCTCTGCGCCAGTCAAGTCTCCGTATCGACTCACAGTAGAATAAGAGCAGCGATGTCACTGCGGGTCCGTGAGTCTCGTCTGTATTTCTAGACACACACATGCTGTTTGATTTAGCAGCCTCATCCTCTTCACAATAAAAGTCCTTTATAGCAGTAATGAGAACTGTTACTCACACATTTGGAAGGATAGCGTACTTGAATAATGCATCTCTTTGCCACCTAGTCGCGTTTGCCGCTCCTTTTGGGAGCTGTTGGTGCAGACACAAGGAACAGATGTTCGCCGCTGCAATATTATGTAGAGCAGTCACTGCGAAGACACACTGGGACCGAGATAAAGTTATGGTGTAGTGTGTCGGAACGGGATGTTATCATATCCCTGGATTCTACTGTAAATGCACCGTTGAATCCGACCAGGACCCTACTAGTTCCCTGGAGGAAACATCTCATCCATGGTTTTTTCCTGTGAGACTCTGGGCTTTTTGTAAATACCACAGTCAAAAGGACAGTTTATGACTGAAATTATGAAAATTCGGTAATGGTTTACTCGCCCTCATGTGGTTCCAAATCTCAGAAAGGTATTTTAAGATGCATTTAGTTTGGTTGCAAATTTCCCACGGAATAAGAAAAGTCATAAAGATGAAAAGAATTAAAGAAAAGAACTATTCATTCTATAAAGAATGGTTACTATGCAAAAATGATAGTGTTAGGAAATTTATTTTTTTAGCTACCTAATCTTAGATTTTATATACATATATATATATATATATATATATATATATATATTTTTTTTTTTGCTATTTTAATTAGTGTTTCTTTTGTACTATATATATAATGTTTAAGTAACAGAATCTTCTTCAATGAAAATTAATTTCTTATTTATATGTTTTGTATAATATTATATAATGTTATAGTGAATATATATTTTATTGTTTTAAAATATTTTATTAATATTTTAGTGGGTCTTGGCTTAAAAGCTTTAGCTTGCGAAAAATAAAACTTCACCAAGTTTAAGACTCATGTTTGCATAAAATCTCACTATTTTCTGAGTGATGCATTTTTCAAATACTTTATCATGTTTAAAATGAAAACAAAAAGGAAAAGGGAAAAAAAAATAAAAGTATTTCCTTGTGGGTTTTTTTTTTTTCTTCTTTCATTCTCAGTAATCCTTATGATGCATGCATTGAATTCTGGGAACTGGCTGACCTTGTGGTCTGTTATGAAAAATGCACTCGGTTCAGCTCACCCCAAAATGGAAAGCAGCATCATTATTATTCTTTTTCTGAATTTTTACGTCTGTATTTAATAATTTGTTAGATGTCAACGTAGAAAAATGGGATGGGTTATGAATTTTTAACAATTAATTTTGAAGGTGTGCCGCATGTATTGAGTATGCAGACGCACAACATGACAAAAGCATAAAGCAATAACTCAGAATTACGATCTCATCTCCACAGGGCCTTTTTTCTTTGAGGGTCTAATAAATGTGTCTTCATTTTGGAATAATTTCCTCTGTCTGTGGGGGTTTCACACAGTATTGGAGGCGTGTGTTCGCGTGTGACACTCGGTCTAAGAGTCAATTATTCTTTAACCGCGTGACCTCTCAGACCCCAACGGGAGGGTTGCCACAGCGACCTCTTTCAAGGGCTCACGGGTGAAGGTTTTAATGGTGTTTCTAGTCAAAGACTTCATACTCAGTTAATTACTCATTATACAAATCTGCATTACAGTATTATCCTGGCCTATCATGCAGCTAAA
The DNA here is from genome assembly GCA_032357445.1 of Enteromius radiatus. NCBI lineage: Eukaryota > Metazoa > Chordata > Actinopteri > Cypriniformes > Cyprinidae > Enteromius > Enteromius radiatus. The sequence continues at coordinate 8,662,998 of JAUCMS010000024.1, forward strand.
TCTGTCATGCAGGAAAAGTGAATTTTCACGCCCGAGTAGCTGTTACAGGCCATGTGGCATATTCACAAAAAAAGATCGAAAGCGAATGTGGTGGCCTCAGCGGTTCGTTGTGAAGCACAGAGGGAATATGAGGTCAGAAATCCGGGTAATTGCAGCTGAAAGAAACAAAAAGCAATTAATAAAACAATCAGTGTTTAAGATAGCTTTTCCTCTGACTATTCCAGGACTATGCCTGTTTCCCTTAATTGTATTTTACGATTTAATACAAACGATAATTACATTCTCTGAAAAAAATCACCCCTTTTAGTGGTCTAATATCATAACTATTTCAGCTCATTTTGAATTGGTTACGCAATCTGAATTAAATGCAACGCGAGCGGAGCAATTAATTGAGAGTGTGTTATTTTCAGCGCACTTACTTTTTGTCTGAATTAGAGTTTTGCGCATTGAATCTCGTATTTCTGGCCCACTGCAAAAGTGTTTCGAGCCATCAGAGAGGATTAAAGTCCAGACGCTGTGTCAGAGGAGAGCGTGATTGTCTGAGAGGTCCATTTTGATGTTGACGCCCTGAGTAACACTGGAGGGTGGTTTAAATCTAACAGTAATTGCATGTGCTCCTAATGTCTGCCAAGATAGTGAGACACAAGCTCTCTGTGCTGCCTTATTTCTTTCCTGCTAGAGACTCTCTGGCAAGCGGTGATGGATGTGATGTACATTGATTTGTGACAGACAGGTTGGAGCAAGAACTCAAATGACCAGCAGGATTTGAGATGATGCATTTCTGTCACATTGCTGGAGCCTCTGACCACACCGCAGCTAATTGCAGAATGTGGTTATTGGAGATGTTTGTGCTTATTATGACACATTGACATTATATGCTTGACTGCTCATGCAGTGGAGTATGAGTTCAGAACCTAGTGTAAGGTCTACCTAGCATATTTTGGGAGGGCATATATCATGGGTATGGTGAGTACAATTTGTTATATGAATACCACCCCATAAGAAAACTCAATTTGAACATTGAAATGATGTCCAAAAATCAATTTGAATGCAGCTCTGATGCTCTAAAAATATATTCAAGCATTCAAATGATGCCCAAAACATCTATTAGAATGTTGGAATGATGCCCAAGAATCTATTCAAACATTTAATTGTTTTTAAATGATGCACTACCAAAAAGCATGAAACATTTTTAAATGTCCAGATATAGATGAACATTGACTTACACATCTGATCTCACCTATTATGTAACATTTGTTAACACTATAATAAGTGTTTAAGGGCCGGTTTCCCGGACAGGAATTAGATTAAGCCAGGACTAGACCTTTGCTAATTTAGGACATTTAAGAATTT
>JAUCMS010000024.1:8676159-8690197 GCA_032357445.1 Enteromius radiatus
AATATATTATGTAAAGAAAAACTTTTATTTTGGATGCGATTAATCGCGATTAATCATTGCCCAGCACTATTATTTATTTACTATTATGTATATTTTATTATATATATATATATATATATATATATATATATATATTTAAATTTCATATTCATTATACATATTTTTCATGTTTATACAGTGTCGCATACAATTTTAAAAATCAGAAAAATGAAAATTAACAAAATTTTATGCTAGGAAAGCAACGTTTTAATGTTCTTTAAGCAAAATTGTACTGAAAACAATATGAAAAAAGAGTTAATTTTGTTGTTTAAAGCTGTTTGCAGAATACTAATGAGACTTGTCTTTTAAACAGTCAGACAGGGCAGCACAGAATGATATTTTCACTATTGCACATTTATAAAAATAAATATTTTTTGATGCTAGCGTGCTTCTGTATGTCACTGCTTAAGTTGATGCCCTGACCTCCTTCACTGCTGCTAGTAGTACTTTCAAGACTTGAGAGGCAACAGAGAAAGGAAGAGGAAGCAAGGAAACAGCACAGCTGCTTTTCCTCAGCGCTTATTGATCGCATGCAGTTTGAAATGGAAGTCAGGCCGCTTCATTTACAGACTGATATTAGACTCAGGTAGATGGGGGTTGGGATTCTCTTGATTACTGCGATAGGCTCGTGAGTGTATTACAGCAGGGACAAAAATGGCATTATGCAGGCGCTGCTGACCGGCGGAAAATATCCACGCTTAGTAAACAGGAGAGGAAATCGAAGCTTTTGTCAGCTGCAGCTCGTCTCCCTCGCTCACCCCCTCTCTTCCTCCACTTCTCCAGTGAGAGGGTTTATCTACTTAAGCCAATCTCCTGTTTCATTACAAAGCATCCAGTGAAATTTAATAAGACGCCACCTTTATACTGCTCTGTAAGTAACGTGCTCTCAAAATATGGCGTTTTTGATGAGCAAAAATACAAAGCATGGGGGAACGCTTCTGACAGAGCTCTGTGGGGATGGATTTCACATGATTACGACTTAAATAGCATTTCTGTGGGGGAGAAGAGAGACGGGGAAGAAAATATAGGCATGAACACTGTTAAAGAGAAACACTGGAGGTAGAATGTTTGTAGGAAAGCAGTGATTAGAAGTACAGGGAGTAAAGAGAGTGCACTATAAAAAATAATCCTGTAAAATTTACTGTAAAAAAGAAATATGTCAGCACATTGCCCTAAAAAAATATAATAGCTGTCTTAAATTTAAATTTATGGAAGGATTAACTGATATAATTTTAACAGTCCATGCAATGCAATACAATATATTTTGGACTTATATAATAATGATAACCAGCATAATAATACAAATTATAAAAGAGACACATGAGGAATGAAGTATCATCAAGTTAAGTATTAACTCAAATTGAGTATTCACTAAACAGAATTTTACTGTAAAAATACAAAAGAATCTTAGATTTACTACTGCACTATATATAATGTGTACTGCATATATTAAGGTAACTTACTGTTAACCAATTAAAAGTTTTTTTTTTTTGTAATTTTTATTTTTAACCGTTAAAATTACAAACCTTTTTTCTAGTGTACAACAATTATTTAAGAAACTGATTTGTCATTCTTTCTTTTTGTTGAGTTTTTTTTATATTCAGACAAAGTGCAAAAAGGAGTTTATGAAACAGATGTGCTTCAATTGAAGCCGTTACAAATGAATTATATTTCATCCCAAATAATAATTTATTCTGAAAATTATTTCCAATAAATATAACCTGCCATTGAAGATTGGTTTTCAGTACTCTTAGCGATATTGAGTCTGTCTGATTGGTTCTGATTGTGTTGAGAGCAATTGCTTATTGCTGGAAACTTAGTACAGAGAGAGGGAGGTGGTAAAAATAAAAATCGGAAGAAAAGAGGTTCACAGTGGTGACCAATGCAGGTTTTTTTTTTTTAATAAGGGTCATGCTGAGTGAGCGAGTTGGACGTTGTTCCCGTGGTGGCTTTATTCCCCTCGTGTATCTCACACTCCGACTGATTAATCCTGACATGGGTCGCAGCGAGGGAGCCGTGGTGTCCTGGCCAAGGATGACTTAGTTGTGTTCCCTATCAAAAACGAGCACCTGCCTGCTTTAATGTGCTCACCAGAGGACCCCAAATCCTGTCAGCGAGAGAAAAAGAGAAAGAGAGAAAGTGACCATCCCGTTCCATTTATCACCATACAAAGACACGCACGGACAACTGCAGGCCCTAAAAATTACATCTGAGACTTCATCCCGATTCATCAAAACGTGACTTCTGACTGCAGGAGGTATAAATCATCATTTACTGACTAGCTGCAGGTAGAGGCAGCGCGTTCCCAGAGCACAGTCAGACAGCAGGAGACAGAAAGAGAAACAGCAGAGCTTTGATAAACGACTCTGTATGTGAACACAGTCCATCGCCACTGTTCTACTGATCCTCAGGACAGGGCGACTTTAAAGGACGTGACGTGATTCTTTGTGTAATGCGGTGAGCGTGCGATGCTGAGTGAATGCTGATGAAGCTGAATTCTTTTTGTAATGCCAAAACGTTGGACTAATGTTTCCAAGGCGCTAAAAAATGTATACTCACCACCAAGACTGTGCAACCAATTTAAATAAAATAATGTGATTATTATATACTGTATATAATCTTATATATAATATATAATATTAATGATATATATATATACTGTATAGTGGATCATTATTAGTAGTAGCATAGTAGTATTGAATCTTGTTCAGTAAGACAATTTAAATGGGTTTTAGAAATCTAACTGAAATGCACATATAGTACAATCATTCAAAATTGGACTGAAACATTATTATAACTAGTAGATCAAAAAGAGATTTTAAAAACTACACTCACAAGTCCAAGGGCAGTGTGAATGAAAAAAGAGCCTTTGAAGTACAAGTCTTTCTGTTGGCAGCAGAGCACGACCTTATTGGGAGTTTTAGTGTTTTGCACATCTTATCAGTGCGTCTAATTATGAACTGTTTGTCTTTTTGTACTGTGGCGAGATGAGAAATTACACAACCAGGGAAGTGTACATTTAGCCATGATATCTTAGCAGGAGAAATAATGGATGTTAAATGTTTATCATATTGGAGTTGAAATCACCTTTGCAATATTTGTCCATATATTACCAGTTCTGAACCTGAGTTCTGAACCTGAGGACCGTTTCATGCAGTTTATTCCTCTCTCTCTTTTCTCATGGAAAATTATTCTAAAGAATTTCTCAAGAATCAGTAGTACTTGGGTTTTTTCTTCTTTCAAATCTTTTCAAAAGGAACAAACCAGTAACTTAACACAATTGGCCAATCAACTGGATGAGTTCAGCTGTGAAGAGTCTAATGTAATAAGTGGGCTTTAAAGGGCTAATTGACCCTGATGAGCCTCTTGTACCAGCTCTTGTTGAATCACTGGCTGGTTAGACCTTTAGCACGGTGAAGAGGCTGCTTCATCTAAACCCGACACGTCAAAGACGTCAGACTTCTCATCTAGCACACACACACAAAGACAATCCTCACCTATGACTGGAGAGCCTTGTGACTTTAATGGTCTCTGAGGAGCGAATCAACTAATATAGAATGCAGTCCCTCAGACGCCTTCACATTACACTAATACTCTTCTCTTTTGAGTACTTTTAAAGCTAATTGTAGTTCTAAACTAGCACTTTTAACATGAAATTGAAATGTTACAAAAGGGGAACAAAAAACTAAAGTTATTATCAGTAAATGCTTTTTCCTTTCACTGATGCATTCAGCATGGAACCATGCCAGTGTCTTAACTGATGGAGAACAAACAGGCCTTCCAGCTTACGTTGTAGGACTCGCACCAAATGTTTTCCTCTTTTCTGCATGCTACTGTACTGTAGTCTACTCTGCTGAACTTTATCTCTTAGTGTCCCCCCACCCCGCTTCAAGTTTTTACAGATAAAATGTTGGCCTATATAAATATGAATTAGGTTTGGAAGGCTCAGTGCCAATCTTTTTTGGACCATGTTATTTTGTGCAGGTCTTTGCTTTCAGTGGCCATTTGCATGTTTTACAGTGACTTTGTGTTGACATTTGAAAAATATAATAAAAAATTTAGCTCAGAAACTGCAATTTTGGCTGAAAAATCAAGTCAAATAGTTTCAAATAAACAATCTGATAAGACTTGTACAGAGAGGGACCGATTCTCACTATTAAGTTGCTTATTAGCATGCATACCATTGCCATATTTTCTGTTTATTGGCACAATATAATGTTAAAATATGTAACATTAAATACTAAATAATTAGAAAATATTACAAATATTTTACTCATACTTTTTTTAAGCTCTCGCTATTTAGCAACTATTAACTACAATATTGCCTCAATAAACTCCTAATTTGCTGCTTTATTAATAGTTAGTAAGGTAGCTGTTATGTTTAGAAATTGGGTAGTATATAGGATATAAAATATAGTCATGCAGTCACTTTGAGTCATTGTTTTTGAATGAATCAACTGAATTGATCTATTCTGATATTTGTAAGAAGAGAATGCACATAATCTGCAATATTTATCTTTCTAAAATATGTAACAACAACAGCAAAAATCTCTTTTGTCACTTTTGTGATAAATCATTAGATAAATCATGCATTTTTGGGAAGGTACAGTAGGTCACTGTCTAAGAAATGTTAGCATATAAAGTTGTCCAGGACATTTAAATATTATTCCAGGCTCTTACGAAGGTACAAGACTGCTCAATTTTTTAGAAGATTTTGTGCTTAACCTCTTTTTGGTGTGAAAGTACCCTAAGCTCTTTTTTGGCAGGCACTTTGGCCAAGGCACTGTTTCACATGAACATCCTTTAAATCCCCAAACCCTCTTGGATTCCAGTATTGGAAGACCTGTTCTTTTTGTGTTCATTTTGCATGATGCATTTGAATACAAGATCGGTGCATTGTGACATAATTCTGAACCGCCCGGCCCCGCCCACTCTGGTTCAGAGCCCATGAATGGCCTATAATCTTGATGTCTCTGCTTTATTGAACATTGAATTTTTAGGTCCAGGTGAGATTACAGATGTGAGTGTTGACTCTGTCTCGTCCCCATTGATCTAAAAGATAATTGTGTGCCTCTCCCACTCGGTTCCTCCTCCCAGCTCAAGGACAAGGCAGCTGGAGGGGTCCAGCATTGGCCATTGTGATTTTGAGCGACAGAGAGTGGAAATGGGGCTTCCTGCAGACCTTGTAAAGAGCAGTTGGGCGCCCTTTAGATGTGCCCTTGACAAGACGTCCAAATAGACCTGCCACTGCGTTATTGTGTTACTGGCACCCTACGCTAAAAACACACACACACACACACACACACACACACACACACACACACACACCTCTTCACTTCTACATCAGGATGATTGGAAATCAAAGATACTATCTTAATAGCAGGGAGTCTAAATGGACAATTATTTGAAGGCTTTGGTTTCTTATTATTGAATCCTTCACTCATGTTAAGCAGGTTTAAGATATGATTGTTGCATCTTTAGAAGAGGAAATTGGCCATCGCTATTTCTTTTTCTCATCACTTCATGTTTAAAGTCAACATGAAATCAAAATTGACCCTATTTACTTTCTCAATAAATGTTCCTGCTCTTATTTTGCATGATTCATCAGTGCACATTATTACAAAGGAAATGATCAATATCACATCAATAACTTGCAGTGCCAAAATGAATTTCCTTTTCCACAGATGGCATATTATTGGTCGATCAAATAAAACCCAGTCTCACAGGGAAAGAGTCGAGATTCATTTTTGGGAGGAAAAAAGTTATTACAACAAATTACTGTTTATAAAAATCACGAATACAGTACAGATTATTAATTTAAACACATATTTTCATGCAGTGTTATGACCTCAAAATACTTTTACCATAGTGCATGATTTGTAACCTAATGTGTAATGTTCTCATTATATAATTAGCTTCTTATGTATGGCTTTTCTGATATGGTAAACTTGCTCAGTAATGCACCTGGTACAGCATTTCAGTTATAACGAAACCTTTATGAAACACAAGTGTTCAAAAACTTGTCTTTTATCTCATATTTGCTTTTGCTAATATTATAGGTTTAGCGTAGGTAGTATGTTATTTTCAAGCATGATAGAGCATTAACCTTGTAGTGCCACTCACCAGACACTTCATTTCCAAATTTTTGCTGTAAAACATACAAAGGGATTTCCTACAGAGTTTAGCTCCAACCAGTTCTAAAACGCCTACCTGGAAGTTTCTAGCAAGCCTGGTAAAAGCTTGATTAACTTGTTCAGGTGTGTTTAATTAGGGTTGAAACCGAATTAAGGTTGAAGAGTTTGAACAGCCCTGAAATACAACAACCAGCGTCAGATTCACATTAATCAGTTTTGGGTAAAACTGAATGTAATTTCAGCATCACTCACTAAACATTTCAATAAAACATTCAAAAAACAATAAATCAAGCATGTTTTTCCAGTGGGCCTTGTTCGGCCAAGTAGTCCTTCACAATCAACTACAAGCTTGTCCATGTCCGTTCTGCTTCAGAACGTTAACTTTTCATAATCCATTCAATTCCCAAGGGATTAAACAAGTTCATAAAAATCCTTTTTATGTGAAAATGCGTCACATTATCAAAGTCAATTGAGTTGAGAATGCCGTTTTATGTTGCCTTTAATGTCTATACTGCTTCTAGTGTTTTATCTGCAACTCTTTTCTTCTCAGATGAGTCAAGAGACTTCCTCTTAGTTACTTTGTACAGTTTTTCCAAGAGAAGAAAGAGAATCTTTTCTCCATCTCTTAGCTGTTGATGTCTCATCACCTGCCTTTTAAAATTCATGTGGAGAATCAGAGACAGGAACACGCTTCTTATTGTAATGTATTCATTAAGCGTCAGTTCTCTGTTCAGTCAGGCTAGTGTGATGATATAAGCCTGCCTTGTTCGCAAATGAGTCCACTCAATGGCAAGCAAGGACAATTATTTTATTGCCTCGCCACTCTCCCTGCCAAATGTTTAATCAAAAGCTGTGTCAGCATCTCTTTTAAATGCACTCCACGCATTCTTTGTTAGTACGAATATCATTCTGTGTCGCTTAATAATCTTTTTGTATATTTAAATATGAAAAACACACTCTCGTCTGGCAGGCTATGACTAAATATCGCCTTTATTCACAGTCATTTATGCGGCCATCTCTTCATCTTTCTTATCGCTAAGGCACGCAAGTAGTTTATTAGCTGCTTGTTTGGCCGAGCTGTGACCTCACTGTACTGTCAAGGGTTGGGTTAGCGGAGCAGAACCGCACAGTGAATATGCTATAAAGCCAAGGGGTTAATGAACAGCCCAGTGTGTCTGATCCTCGGTCTGTCGAATGGAGTCATCAGTAACTCTGTATCCAAGTACCATAATTCACCCCTGCTCTTGGTCCTGTGAGGGCGCAGCTCAGAGCCCCTAGAGAGCTCATTACCAGAGCTGCTCACATTAGCCCTGTAGTAACCTTCCCCAACCTGGCACAACGTCAGCCCAAATAAGACTTCCAAAATGACCTCCGGTCCAGCTGACAAATAACGCAGCCCTGTGAGAATGAGAAATGGAAATAAAATACTTCTTCCATGGAAGGAAATAGGACATTTGAGTGTCGTTAGACTGGGCAAAAATGCACACAAGGAATTCCCCACCTGCCTTTTATCCTCCTATGGGCTTTTAACACTTGAAATCGTTATCTTAAACATACTTGAATATTGTGAATGCAAAGCAAATTTTTTCATTCCACCCAAACCATTCATGGATACTTAGTTGCACAAATGTGTTACACATGGTGTCACAACATTTATATATAAACAAATCAGTATTCAGTAGCTTGACCAACCCAGACTTTTAAAATATACAGTATATACTGTATATAAATAGTTTAATTCAGCAAGAATGCATTAAATTAATTACAAATGTATAGTAAATACATTTATAATCATACATAAGATTCATATATCCAATACCCTAAATGTTAAACTTTACTTTGAACAGTAAAGAAAGGCAGAGTAGCAGAACAATCAGTTTACTTCCACAATTTAACTAAATGTTTTGCTACTTTACTTTTAAGAGAGAATTTGGAAAATGTGACTTACTGACACATAATTGACTTCAGGGAAAGAAATGAAATGCCACATAAGTGTTAAAAATGTTTCATAGCTGTAAGCTATGGTGTTTTCGGATTTGGTGGTTGAGATGCTGCGTATGTGAAACTGCAGCGTATAGTTGTAGTGCATCATAGGCATTGCATCCATCAGTATGACAGCGTTCAAGTTGCATAAGCTGCATTATTTAATACACTACAATGTCAAAATGTGACTGACATGAGCAGAAGGCAAGTATGTTTATGAGTACATGTTATACAGCACATGTGTGGCTGAGATGTTTTAGCTAAAGGCAAAATATTTATAACTAGCAACCTGAATAACAACATCTAGTTGAACGGAGTATTGAAATAAACTGGCAGCCAAAAGTTTGGAATAAATTTTATATGTCTCTTATGTATATCAAGGCTGCAATAGTTTTTGCTGCTTAATATTTTGTGGAAACTAAAATACTTGTTTTTAGTTTTTTTTTAATTAAGATTTTATATATATATAAAATGTTTTGATTTATTTATTTTATTTAATTTTAATTTTTTTGCTTAGCCCCGAATTTTTAATGGTGTTTACACTAACTTTTGTGGATTTGATTTTGAGCATGTTTGTGCACTGATGTGTGATAGATTACTAATTCTACTCTCACTGTGTGTGTATATGTGTGTGTGTGTGTGTGTTCAGTGGATGGAGGCTGGAGTGAGTGGAGTAAATGGTCGCCATGCGGAGCCGACTGCACCATGTGGAGGAGCAGGGAATGTACCCAACCAACCCCTAGCACGGGTGGGAAGGAATGCCAGGGCCTGGATCTCCAATCTCTCAACTGCACCAGTGAGCAGTGCCCACAGAGTGAGTACCACAATCTCTGTCCCTTGATTAATCGATTGATTAAAACACAGGCTTTCTTTATTGATCACGAAATGTGATGTGAAGGCTAGGGTGCATCAGTGAAAGTCCCATTAACTAGTAGACAACAAGAGGGAAAAAAATCTGGAAAGGGCACCTTGGAGGTCTACATTAACGCCACAATTTTAGTATTTCAGGCAGGGTTTGTGTATCGTCAGGTCGCGGTTTTTTCACAGGAAGGTCACTTTTCCAGATCAGAGAATCTCAAGTTGTCCAAGGTCGTGATGTCCCCTGGGTTGCATTCGCTGGGTTGCTTCTCTTTCCTCACACAACCTTTCCCGTTCCTGTTGTTCTTGTGTTCTTTTAATGATTATAAACCTCTCAGTACTGTAATCGCTGTTGCCATAGTACCAGCGCCACTGACATGGGGAGTGCCAGCGTTATTGCCATTTTTCTGATGATTGTTTTTGATATCAGAGCTTCTGGTGGCCGTTATCAACTGTTTCCTTGAGAAACGATTGGTTCAAGCAAGTGCCACAGGGCAGACTATGGGGAAGTCATAGATTTGTGTGATTCCAGGATGGTTCTGTGTGACTTACTGGGGGGAGAAGTGCTTCTAGAGCAAATGGTTTAATATGCTTTCACAGTTTTACAGTCTTTATGTGATAAAAGCGTTGCAACCAAAAAAAAAAAAAATGCTTGAAATATGACTTTGATGTGTTGAATTGTTTTCATTAGCCAAAAAGTGATTTCAAATCCCAAAATCTCTCAATAGAATAAACTGTTGAAAGAAGTTATTTTGTTTTCTTTGTGCACGGAAAGTATTCTTGTAAAGTATTCATAAAATTTAAGTTAAACCAACGATGTCTCATGGACAATTTTCAATGTCATTACTGTCTTTCTGGGCCTTGATTGTGTCAGTTGTGCTGCTGTCTATGCAGGGTCAGAAAGCTTTCATATTTTCAAAAATATCTTAATTTGTGTTCCAAAGATGAACAAAGGTCTTACAGGTGAACATGAGCGTGAGTAATTAGACGGTGAACGAGCTGAACACCGAACTCTTGCCACGCTAGGGCTCTACCCTTTAGGGTTCGGGGTTCGCTGTTCTCCCGGCTCGCTCCTCAGACAGCACGCCAAATTTGCTTATTATTTATTACAAGGAAAGCGTAAACTCTAGAAATTGTGTTTATAGTCAGTGTTGAAGTGTTTGAACTGACTTACTTGCATATGTTTGGCTATATCACAGTTGAATTATTCACCCTGTCTGTCATCCAAAGCGCTTTGTGTGATATCAGCTGTGAGGAACCGCAGTTCAAAGGCATCCAGTAGAGACAGCAGAACAACAGAAAAGGGCTGCGCTTTTAATGTCTCGCCCTGTAATTTACCCACTGGTTATCATGAGATGTGGTGAGCCAAACACTTGTTCTTTATTAACAGTTAATTCGGGGGCCGTTTCACTCCCAACAGACATCAGGGACTCGTCTCTGCAACTCACTTCACGTGCTATTCCGTTTAATCTTGCTACGGCCACGACTGCTGCAGATACGGATCGCTGACAGAAAGAGACAGAGATAAAGAGAGGCAGAATGTGAGCAAACACTCCTATTAGTATTGTGCAGAAGTAGAGGTTAAGAGTGAAGAGTTTGCATTCCCCATGCTGTGAGTCGATACAGTTCTAGAATCTTTAGCTTTTCTACTAAGGGCCACATGGAGGCATGTCCAATCATAGCATCATCTCAAACCTCTCCAGCGTATCTGCAGCGTTGAGATTTTACGTGCAAAAAATGCCAATGTTGCAAACGCTAACAACAAAAGAAGGAAAATACTGAATATTGCAACCCACCAGCCGAGTCCAAGGCCTCGTTGTTATCATTACATGTGTACGTTTCTCTGTTCTGGGAGGTTATTAATTGGCCCATATTGCTCAAATTAAAAGCACAGAAGCTCAGTTGGGGGTCCGGCCAAGCAGATGGGCATCAAAGTATTGTATTCGCATCCTCTTGGATCAAAGTGTCAGCATTGACATTTTTTTTCAGGGTTTTTCTGCACTGTTGACATACAGTAGTCACTCTAAAGGAAGTTTTTGTTTTACTCTGGGGTCAAATGGCAGTCCTTCCCCTCAATTTCTAGGTTTTTGCACCTTTCAGATTTTAATCTGAGCCCTCCCACATGTCATTTACTATAGCTCAAATTCTTTAAAGCCCACACTTACAGGCACACTGAATAGGCAAAAATCCTTTAAAATTGGAATGCAGGCCGCAGAAAAATTCTTGTCCCAATCTGTTCTCAGCAGATGTCTCTCACCAGACAATAGACCTGTTTTATACAGTAATGAGCAGAAAATCCTGCCTGCTTTGGCTACTCCACTGCACAGGAAATGCTTTTTTTTTTTTTTTTTTACCCTTCCTCGGAGGGTTTAATTAGTTGTTAGAGGAAACTCTTGTTGAAATAAAAGTAGCATTTAGTGTCCTCGTAATTCAAGGTGGAGATTAGCCCTTGAGCACCTGCTAAGGGCTAAAAGCAAGTTAAAAGCACAGAAATCCAAAGCATCTGTGTGATTTGACTGTTTACTGAAGGATGTGAATGTGGTTCTGGAGGAAAGGATGATAAATTATGAAAATATTTATATTGCATGTATCTGTTGGGGCAGAGTTTTTAATAATAAATATGGTTTTAATAATATATATGGGATGGAGATGGTCATCATAAATATAATTTACACAAAAACATTCTGTGATGTTTTGATCTGGATCTGATTTTTTTTCTTGTAACCATTTGTATTGCATAATGGCATTAACTTCACAAAAATTACTTCACACTAAAAATATTCATATATATATATATATAGTGACTTAATATTTTATGCAATTATCCATTTTATTTTTAATAAAAAAAAGTTATATCTTTATATTATAAGTACATTTTTACAAATGTATTTCCAATGAAAATAAAGATGCATAATTACTCATCGGTTTTAATATTTCAAGCATTGATCTTACCGCTAATTAGTACAGAGGTGCTGATTCAAAATCACAGTCACCAATTATTATTTTATTAAAGGTGTCTATTGTTTGATTTTCACAAATCAGTGGATAACTACAGTGTAGATGCTCATAACCTCCATTCACCTAGTCAGGATAATTAACAGTTTGGCGCATCGCCACCTGGTGAAATTACACCCAGGTGTTGCTGTGTACAAAAAATGATGATGGGAAGGAAAAGTCATGTTGCTGAATGCAGCCTGCGCTGATAATCAGGCTAATTTGTGGAAAAGAGTAAATGAAGACATTTAAAAGCACCTTGTTTAGCAATAATGGAAATAACACTAAATAACATTTGAGTTACTAATTCTTTAATACCTATTTTTTCATTTTGTATTTTTACTGCATAATATTAAACAGATTCAGGTTTAGACTTTTTTGATTACCTTATGACCTCCACATGTTTAGCTTCATAAATAACCACAAATAACTACCAATTTGGCAACCAGTTTCCACCTTTCTTATATAAACGCCTCCCTACAACACCAAATGCTAATGTTTTATCAATATTTAGCACACCACATACAGAGACCTAGCATAAACTTCAACACTGGATGTACCTGACAGAATCAGTACTGTCTTAAAATGTCACTGTTACAAGTCTGAACCTGTTTCTGTCAGCCATGATAGGAGAATTGCAGGTTATCGGCTGTATCCCACCGTGAGAGGAGGGGAGGCACTCTCTGAGATTTACCCACAGGCGGAGTTTGGTCCCCTCAGGCCAGGCCTGACGCCCCGCTGTTAGACAGCACAAGATGTTCGGAGCTCACTCTGTTACACCTTCAGAAACCCGTGTTTCAACACACCTTACATAAGCCTCTGGAACAGCAGGAACATCACTCGCTCTGTTTTGTGTTGATTACAGCAAAAAGGGAGCAAGGTTGGAGGAATCTGATACCAAAAGCAGTCCGCCTGCCTTTCTCTCTCCAACCCCCACTTTCACGTCAGGGTGCTTAAAAGCGAGGCAGAGACGAGGTGCTGTGGAGGCAGAATACTGCTGCGCAGAATCAGGCACAATCCATCCAATTATAAAGCTGATTAATTGTGTCAATTAAACCGTGATGGATGTCTGTTCATTTATTGAACAGGGCAGAGGGAACGCCAGCCTGGTCTATAGGCAACTTCAATACATCTGTTAGACCTGATAAAAAGTTGCACAAGGAGGCTCTGATAAGTGCAAAGAGGTTACTGGGCAAAATGAAGCAGGGAGAGAAGTGGTGAGGAAGATTGGTTCAGGTGGATAGATGGGGAGAGAAACTTAAGGAACGAATCACATTCTAATGGCTAATTCAATATAATAGGCTATTTATTTTATTCCCTTAAATATATTAATTTTAGAGCACTTCTTTATGTTATGAATAGTAATATAATAAAAGTAAGCTTCAGTATAAAGTAATATAATAATAGAAATAGTTTTTTTTTCAGTAAGTGTAGTTAACTAAACACACACACCATATCATTTTACAATTTGTAGCTGTGGTTGCATTAAATAATTTAGCAAACATTTATATATTTTTATTTGATTTATATTTAAGAATGGGTTTCCCTGAGCACTAGAGCTTAGTGTGCTGGATCATGCAACTCACAGTCACAAACGTGTGTGTAATTAATTTTATAACTTTATGTATAAGTATTTGATATTGTATATTGTGCTCTAGAAAAAAAATATAATTCCAAAAATTCCAGAAAAAAAATGCATCATCATTAATATTATTATAAATATTTTTTTTGTTATGATTTGCTTTGGTTATATTAGTGACATGTTGATTTTGGTAAATTAAAAAAAAATATATATGACATTAATTAAATATATCAGTATATAAAAAATACATTTAAAATTTTGTATAGGTGTTGTTGGATTATATATGTGTCACGGGTGTTGTAGCAGGCAAGAGGCGCAGACTTAGCAATGAAATATAACTTGAACTTTACTTGATTTCAATAGACAAAAAGCAAAGAACTACACACATCCATATAACCTTGATAACCGACAGAGACAAGACAAACTGAACAGCTTAAATACACAAGAG
>JAUCMS010000024.1:8690561-8700836 GCA_032357445.1 Enteromius radiatus
TAAGGACAAGACAGGACTAAACCAAAATACAAAAGACAGGGGGGAAAACAGGACCAGACCAACATGAAACGTGACAATATGTTACCAAATATATTTTTTAATAATTTAACATTTTAATTTATTTCATTTTATTTATTTATCTACTCTCTCCAAGAAACTACATGTCACAATTCAGTGGAGAGTAAGTTTGCTTCCACTCTGGAGGGTTTTTACAGATTTACAGACTCTTCAGCCTGTTAATCTTCTTTTTTTTTTTTTCATGCTATTTTCAGTACCTGGAGTGCACACGCTACAGGCACATACCCAGCCCCACTCGTGTCTCTGTGCGTTGACTGTCAGTTTATGATATCATAAGTCCTCTTAAACCATGAAAAAGTCACTTTCTGCAGACATACTTAATGCATTGTCGATACAGAGAGCAATTCCTGTTTGCATGCGCTTAGTCATTCACCATTGACCAGCTGTCACGAAACAAGCCCTGATGTAATGTCGCTTCCTGGAGCTCGGCCACCCTCCTGCTTGCACGGTATCATGTCGTATTGACAGAGTCATCAGTCAGACACGTTCAACAAAACATGTCAGGACATGTTGCCGATGACCCCCGCACAACATTAGCGATACTTTGTAGTCACGTCTGAATAATGGAGTTAATATTTGGGAGAAATTAACTGGACCAGGCACCTGTAGTCCTAGAAGTGTAGATTGCATTAAGTAACAACTCCTCTGATGGCAACGAGGATGTTTATTGCGACTCTGGTGATTAAAAGTGTGATGAACAATTAGAAGACAGCTTAATTAGAGTGACGCAGACTGGCATAATGGTAATTGACAGCCCTGTTTTAATTGTCTGTGTGATTTTGGGCTTTGGGATGATTCTAATTTGATCATTTCCTTTGATAATCTCACTCTCGTTTAGTCCAAACAAAACAAGCAGAGAGTGTGAGGATGTATGTAAGTGTGATCGTGACTCTAACTTCCTGTGCAGTTCTTTTCGCACTAATGAAAAGTAAATAAAAGACCAATTTAGGGCTAAAAAGGGAGTTTAAATTAAACACAACTATATACACAAGAACTATTTTACAAGCTAACACTAATTTTGTAAAGTAGAACTTCTGTTGCTTGTAGATTTTGCTTTCTATAAATCTAAACAACAACACTTGTATTGTTACTTAAAATTATTCTTAAAAGTAAACAAATTACTAGTAACCACACAAGGAATGTTTTCATTCATATATAGAAAGATTATCACTATTAACAAACCGTTAAAGAGTTAGTTCATCCAAAAATGAAAATTCAGTCATAATTACTCACCCTCAAGTCGTTCCAAACCCATTAGACCTTTGTTCATCTTCAGAACACAGATTAAGATATTTTTTGATGAAATTGGACAGCTATCTGACCCTCCATATACAGCGATACAACTGAAATGATCCCAGGTCCAGAAACATAGTAAATACATCAGTAAAACAGGATGTCACATTGGTGGCTAAATTTCAGTTTTGCTACGCTTCGAGAAATATTTTTTTTTGTGCAAAGAAAACAAAAATAACATAATTTACTCAACCATTCGTCTCTCCTGACTTAAGTCTTCCGCCATTTTGGAGAGTACTTAAGAACATATTTGATGTTTCAGCATTGTTTATGTTTGGGGGGAAAGTGCAAACGTGAACGTAATGTACATAATAAGCGTTGGTTACGTTTAAGGGAAAATGTGTGTATGCGTTGTGATACTTTCTAAAATGGCAGAAGACGTAACTCTGGGGAGTAAATTATGTTATTTTTGTTTTCTTTGCGCAAAAAAAGTATTCTTTCAGTGCTGCAAAACTGAAGTTGAGCCACTGATGTCACATGGACTGTTTTATCAAGGTTTTTACTATGTTTGTGGACCTGGGAACATTTCAGTTGTGTTGCTGTATATGGAGGGTCAGATAGCTCTCCAATCTCATCAAAAATATTTCAATTTGTGTTCTGAAGATGAACGAAGGTCTTATGGGTTTGAAAAGACGTGAGGGTGAGTATGACAGAATTTTCATTTTGGGGTGAACTAACCTTTTAACTACAAATTTTGCCTCTATACTGTAGTTAATAGTGAGAATTGTTCCCTATACTAAATGACTTTTATATATAGTTTATGATGCATTATTTACTCTAAAGCACTGATTTGTATTCAATTTCTCAGCAAGTTTTTAGACTGCTAAAGCCATGCACATTTATTCTTGATTTGCCCTACTGTTGACCCCTCTTGGTGGTTGCAGTATGGTGCAGGGCGTAACGCTCAGTGATATGACCCATAAGCACAGCTGTGACTCTACCCCAGAATTCAGGAGCTTTGGCTAAGCAATTCCTCGTAGCTTTTAGCTGTCAGTCCACGGAGCATCTAAATAGGCATGAATACGCCTCTGCAGCCTCTTGTCACAATACAGAACCACTGGGTCTGTCCCAGCAGTGAGCGCAGACACCTCTACCACCCAACAAATCAGCACGCCACAGAGACAACCTTCACAAATCCCATTTCCCACCGACACAATTGATTAGAATAATTTTGGATGTGATTGTCTCTGGGTACTTAGCCATAAAGCTGCAGGCCACAACGAGAGAGGGCACATGAAATTATGTGGATTCATAAGGAAATCTGCTTTGTGTCAGAAACACACACACACTCTCTTTCCCTGTTTCTGCTTCTCTCTCTCTCTTTTTGGAAGGAAGTGTCTTTCAAATCGCAGCCATAAATTCAGCAGCTTGAAGAATGCTGATGTAGCAGGCTGCCAGCAAACACTCCCGTCTTTCCAACTGCAGAACAACCCACTGAAGCACAGATATGATTACCTTTTTAAGGAGGCGGCAGTAGGGAAGCTGCACATCTTACAGAAATGTTTTCCCAGCAGTTAATTCCCTTACGCACGATGCAAGCCAAGTCAGGTTTAGGTAATTCTGTTTGCTAATAATTGTACGCTTGGAAAAAAAAACAAAAACACTGGCACCTGGTAAAATTTGGTTAACGTCAGATTACAAAGTAATGCATGGGAAGAACATTCTTTCATTCTTAAATTGACAATGATTATCACGTTACACAGTTTTAAGTCATCTACTTAGGCAAATGTTTGAAGTGCAATACTGCATGGTGAGTACAGTGTATGCAATGCATACACATTAAATAGATAATAATGTTTGTTGACCTCATTTACCTCTTTGTGTTGTATGCTACCTTGTAAAAGTAATAAATAATAGATGTACCATCTCCAGGTTGTTGTTGTTGTTTTGTTTTGTTTTTTTCCAGTCAAGAAGAGAAGGTCTTTGCACAATTTGGCAATTTCAGTAGGCCATACAGGAAATTAATACTTTTAATAATTACTAAGAAGTACTTGAACTTTCTGTTCAAAGGTCAAAGGTCCTCAATTAAATGATTACTGTTTCCACAGAAACATTATTATGCAACTCTGAAGGATCATGTGACACTGAAAACTGGAGTAATATATTCAGTAGTGCTGGGAAACTATTAATCATAATTAATTGTATCTAAAATACACACACACACACACATAATAAATATACACACACTTAAATTATATAAACAAAAAACTTTTTTGGATGATTTATTTTGGTTGCGATTAATCGCGATTAATTCTTGCCCAGCACTAATATTTAGCATTATGTAACACAATTATGTTACGATGTTTCATAAAAATAATGAATTAGTGTTACAAAGACAACCCATCTTCTTTATATCTCTCTTAACCAATACACTATCTGATACTATAAAAGAGATATTAGATCTACAATCCAGACTTTAACATGCTTTAAATGAAATATTTTTGTCATGCCGTCCTAGTCATCAAAAATGCTAATGTTGACAATATGGAAACCAATAATTTATGCGACACGTGTGTCTGTTTTTTTCTCTCTGCGCAGCGGCATCAGGTGCTGAGGATGTGGCCTTGTACGTGGGGATCGTAGCGGTGGCTCTTTGTCTGACTCTGCTGCTGATCGTACTGGTGCTGGTCTACCGCAGGAAGAAGGAAGGACTTGATGCAGATGTGGCCGACTCCTCCATCCTCACCACTGGCTTCCAGCCCATGGGCATCAAGCCCACCAAGCCAGGTGTGTGGGCACCGCGCAGAGCAGCCCGCAGCAGTAGGCTATTGTTTCTCTACACTATCCACCCCTCGTCACGGTGTCTCACACCCATCCTTTCATCCCAGTGCCATGTTCCCGTGCCACCTGTGGATAAATACAACTCACAGTCTTGTGTGTGTGGTGTTTACGTTAAATGGCAACAGTCATAGTTTTGTGTCATCTTCACAGTTGCAAGCGATGTGGTGGTTTTACTTAAAGGAACACTTCACTTTTTTTGGAAATAGGCTCATTTTCCATTTCCCATGGAGTTAAACAGTTGAGTTTTACCATTTTTGAATCTCTGGGTGTAAAACTCAACTGTTTAACTCTAGGAGAGTTGGAAAATGAACCTATTTTCAAAAAAAGTGGAGTGTTCCTTTAAATCATCTTTGAAGTCCTAAGTGAGAGGAGACCTTCACTCGTCCGCCTGCTACTGTGGGAAGTGATTTGGTAATAGTAGCATTAAGCTGATTTCCATTGATCCTCCCACGAAACAAATCTGCCTACTGCTGTGCACTTTTATTTTTACATATATAAAGTGTTTAATGTGGAAAAACACGAGCGGTTCTGAAATTGCAAAATACTGTTGGATACTGGGGAGCCACAAAGTGTACAAAAATTTAAACCATGACCGCCAAGCTTTCTTTAAACTCTGTATTGAATTGATTGTGGCTGTTTAAGAGGAGGAGGAGGAGGCATTGATTTATTTACGAGTGAGTCTCTCTCAACGCTGAAGACCCGGCTACTTCCATGGATTTGTGCATTTGCACTGAATTTCAATTTGTGTTGTGCACTTTTAACCACTGTGACCTTTCGAATCATTTTTAACTCGTTTCTTTCTTTCTACAGAAAACTCTCATTTGCTCACCATCCAGCCCGATTTGACCACCACCACCACAAGCTACCAGGGAACGCTGCGTTCTCGCCACGAAGTCACCGGAAAGTTCTCCGTGAGCAACGGCCCCCTCCTGGAGCCGCTTCCTAATGGCTCCCACACGCTGCACAACGGCAAACTGCCCAGCGACCCCAACGACTTCATGAACCGCTTGTCCTCTCAGACATATTTCAAAACGCTACCGAGAGACAATGTCAACACCTCCTACGGAACTTTTAATTTCCTGGGGGGTCGCCTAACCCTCCCTAACACTGGTAAGATTATATGATGGCAAACAGTATAAAATGTTTTCTTGTGTTTAGTGGGGAGTGTTGTGAAAGAGCTCTGGAGCTTTGTTAAACTGCAACGTTATTATACCGACATGGCCCAAAATGGAAGGGTGAAGTGATCCAATTACACAGTAATCCAAGCAGTTTTATGTAAATTGGGACACGAGCGAATGCGAGCACCTTCTAAAGAGGTTTTTTTTCAAGTAACAAGGCAGAGCAGGCAAAAGAAGCACTGCCATTTATATAGTAATGATTGTGTTATGACAATGACGACCGTTTTCCTTATTCGACGAAAATAGCTGTAATTGGGGAACGTCTTGTTTTATTTTTCCCATTTTTATTTTTGAAGGATATCTCACTGCATCTTCTCCGAGCTGAGCCAGTGACTGAGTTGTCAGCCATGGCATTGTAAGCTGATATGCAGCGTGCACATTCATAGTGCCTGCAACTCTATCCACTCCAAGGACACCACCAGAGTATATTCAAACCAATTAGTCTCCTTAATCACAGACAGAGGGTTCATCAGGCTGTCACATTATGAATCACTCGCGGTCAAAGAGACAGCTCACGAGGCAGTGGAAATGAAAAAACCAGGGCTCCCTCGACTAAGAACGTTGGCCTTCAAAATATAATGCCTGATACCTGTTATCCTTGACTATTTTGAGAATGGGTTATGGCTTATGCTGCTCTTATGCGTTCATCTTAAATGTGATTATTTCACACTTAGACAAGTTACACAGTTTATTTTGTAGAGGGTTGGGTAATGATGTGATCATTCTAATAGCATATAATAGTATATTCTTTTACATTTACATTTTTCTTAACATTTGTTAATTTATTTTTTGAAAAACACAACATTTGAATTAATTAATTATTTTTTTGCATTCCAAATCCAGTCAAATACAGAAATTTAGATAAGACTATTTAGAATTTCTTATTTATTACTTTTACAAGGTATTTAAAAAAAAAAAAAAAGAAAAACAGTGAAAGTAAAGTGCATGTCGTTTAGTTTAATATCAACATATTACCTTCTGAAACTGGCTGTTTGCTAAAATACCTGTTATCTGACTATTTTAGGATGTTTTACACTTGACAAGTTACACAGTAAAGTTTATTGTGTAGAGTTAGGCATTGACATTTTTACATATGGCTCAGGGTAAATTATATTTATTTTAATTTCTTTTCATTTCATTTGATGTAATAATTTATTTAATTAAAATATGTATTTTTTAAATAAATTTATATTAACAAAATTTAATGAATTATTTGATGTCCAATTCCAGTCAAATACAGATGTCTTGGATTAATTATTTTTTACTTTTATTAAGGTGTTTTGCGGAAAGAAAAAAAAAAGATCCTTAAAAATGTACATTTACAATACATTCTCTCAAAGTGCACCAAGTTTCATAGCCAACGCATTGGCTTGTGAAAAAATATGAACTATGATTGTTTGACTTTTTGCTGAAAAGGAAAAAAATGGACCTCTTGTAACTTTTAATGGAGTACCCCTGCTTTAGTCACTTCCTGCCACTGTCCATATCTCCAGGGTATAAAGTAAAAGAGTTTTGGAAGGTACACATGGTATATGACATCTTTGACCTTGACTGCGAATTTATATGGTGTTAAGCACATTTACTTTTGTCACATAGAGACCTGCTGTGAGCTGTGACAAAAGCAGCGTTCAGATGGAACAAATGAGCCTACCTTGTCTCTTTTGTTCCTATTTACATTAGGAATCAGCCTGCTCATCCCGCCAGAGGCCATTCCCAGAGGGAAGATTTATGAGATTTATCTCACCATTCAGAAGAAGGAAGACATGAGGTAGGTCCCTGGAACCAATCTGAGGATCTGCCTCACAAAGAAAGGATTCACAGTTTGAATCAGATTTTAAAAAAGGCCTGGCACAGAGCGTCGAACGTAATTGAAGTCAATCTCTGCATGCTGCTGTGCATGATTGTGTGTGTGTGAGGCGTTTGCTCGGATTTATGACTAATGCTGGAGATATCAAAAGCTTGCGTGTATGTGTTGTGTCTTGTCTGTTATATGTAAATGAGCCATGGGAGGCAAAGAAGGAAATGTTCTCTTGTTTTAGATTTTCCTGTCGGAGTGAAGCTCCAGGTAACAGTCTGGCTATTTTTTGCTCATGCATTCATGCGGTGTTCACGACCAGCTCCCTACTGGGCTTGAATGCAGAGTGTGAAAAGTCAGATCACAGCACCACAGCCCTGATTAATAGTGGAACCTCATCTTGTTAAAGGGTCTGCTCTGGGCTTGACATTGGCCATCCATCCAGTTCCTGTTAGTTGAATCCTGACCATGTGCTCCTCCTCTGCCTCTCTCTAGATTGCCCCTGGCTGGGTGTCAGACATTGCTGAGTCCCGTGGTGAGCTGCGGACCGCCCGGTGTGATGCTCACCCGGCCGGTCATCCTCAGTATGGACCATTGCTCTGATGCGTGCCTGGAGAATTGGGCCATTCGTCTCAAAAAGCAATCATATGAGGGAACATGGGAGGTGAGTGATTGTGTGCATTTATGTCAAGCTATATCATTTAGATTTTTTATTGTATTTAATATATTATTAAACAATTATGTTTTATAATTGTATAAGACATATAAACATACATCATCAGACGAAAAAGGGTTTAAGAATAAGTGTAATACTGCTTTAAATTGTTGTTTTTCCCCCCAAAAATGCACAATTTCTGTTTAATTTAATTGCAATTTTGTTTTGTTTTTTCTGAGCAAAAAATACACTATACATTTTTCCCTGATTTACAGAAAACACTCACTAAAATGTTATTGTGTAACAGTTTAATTATTATTTTATTATTATTATTTTAATATTTACAAGTCAGAATAAGCATGTTGTTTAAATTTTTACATAAATATTGTGTTACACTGAATAACAATTTTAGATTATTTCAACAGAATTTCAACATTTTATTCTCCCAAAACTTCTCTAAAACCTTAAAAGTAGACACTTTCATTTACATTTCATTTTATTTCTTTTGATGCAAACATCTTGACGTCTTGACTTTATGTTTAGTTTTCTTTAATTATTATTTATTCTTTCTTTTTGGGAAATTTGCAGTTAAAATCTGCCTTAATATATGTAAAATTGCATATAAAGCATTTATGTAATATAATTTACATAAATGGATGTAATAAGTACAATTTTTTTTTACAAATTTGGTATTTTTACAGTAATTGCTTTTCTATAAATTACTTTACAGTGAAGTGAAGTGTAGGGGATGAAAATATATTTGAATATACAACAATATAATATCACAATGTAAAAATAATTTGAAAATAGGCATCATTGTCTTTGTACAAAATATAGTTTTTTTATGTTTTATTAAGTGTATTCTATGAAACCATAAATTCCATCATTGATAAAGATTCTGTTCTATAGGGTTGTGTCTCATTTTAATTAGCTTTGAACTGTATGTAGGTTTAATTCATGCTGTACGTTCACCTTTCATGCCCTTTCCCATCTCTTTCTCTCCTGCTACTGAATTGAATATCTTATGGAGGCAAATGGGCTGTATCGTCATAATCATTTCAAATAGCCTCTCAGACAATAAAGCCCTGAAGTGTCTCCATCAGCATACTCCTCGTTTCACCTATCTCTCATACCTTCACATTTAATCTCCATTTAATTGTATGGATCTTTTCCTCATTCCATCCGATGGCCATCAGCACCCACCTTTAAACTGAGCCGGGGTGAGTCCTTCATTACGCATGATGGCTTTTCCAAATCTGCTCTGAACCGCATCGGGTCGGTGCAAGATACATCAGGCACAAAGACAAGGAAGAGGAGGAACCTAGGGAGGAAGGGCGGAGGAAGATGGTGAAGGTCTTCTTTCATGTTTGATACTGTGCATAAATTATTCAGGCTCCTTGGTGTGGCAGCAATGGGGCGGCAGTAGAATGAATAGGCCTGTCTTAGACAGAGGGTAGAGCAGCACTTTTAATCATCCCCTGCCCCAAATATAGCCCATCGGCGGCAGGTCGCCGTTCTTGGCCAGGTACAGCAGATAAAAGAGGGAAAAAACACAGGGAAGTTTGTCCTGGAAGGAGCCTTGGCAGACAGACTCGCGGCAATTAATTTCTCCAGAGGACGCAGATCAGCAAAACGCGAGCAGAAGAGAATGAAATATAGTCTGTGTCGTTATCGAACCGCGGGAAGATTTTTTTCTGAGTCATTTAAAAAAAAAAAAAATGATAATGGAAAAAAAAAAAAACAGACTTCATTGTGGTCAAATGGAAAACGGCTAGTGCCAATACTAATTTCACTGATGAAGATAGTGGCTTATTTTATTGATTGCTGGATGTAATTTCCTGGCCTGGATCCCGAGGTGCATGACAGTAGGGCTGCCTCTCTGTATTTGATTAGATAATGGTGTGAGCGAGAGAAAAAGAGAGAGACGGTGTGCGAGGAATCTTTCTGATGAGCTTCCTGCAGAAAGTTCTATCGCCACATATTCCACTTGCCTTTTCTCTAATTAAAGCCACTCTGGGGAGCCATTATGTGATTGTATCTGACCGGAGATGGTGAGAAAACGGAGCGTTTTCTCACAAAAGCCTTGGCCTTTGCAAGAGTCACGTTTTCTGATAGAATACCTTTTCTTCTGATTTTAGTACCATTGTCTTTGCATTAGCCTATACGAGGAACACTTGAAGGCATCTCTGATGTCTGTCAGGATTTTTTCATCCAATTAAACTAATTATCTTGCCATGCCCTGACGAGCTCCATATTGCGCATGGCAACCTGTTAATTAGTTTATTCTCCTGGTTATTAGTAGAGAAGCACCTCAAACTGTCAAACTCACTAATTGAGTAAAGGTGCCATAGAATGGAAAAATGAATTTACCTTGGCATGGTTGAATAATAACAGTTCAGTACATGGACATAACATACAGTGAGTCTCAAACACCATCGTTTCCTACTTCTTATAGAAATCAAGTGTTTGCAAAAGACGACTGAAAAAAGGTCAAA
>JAUCMS010000024.1:8704645-8769252 GCA_032357445.1 Enteromius radiatus
TAAAGTGTTAGCAGATAATAATCAGACAGTCTACTTATACTCTAATGAAAGTTAGTTGACATGTAGGTGTGAAGTTAATTATTTTCAACAGAATGTTCACAAGGGACCATCAAAATAAAGTGTTACCCAAATATTTGGCAAGTGCTTGCTGTAGTAGGTGGAACACGCTTCAGAAACCCTTCACCTTCCCCAGCTCCACCTATTGTATATTGGGGTTAATTCGTATGTTATATGTGCAGCGAGACCAAACACAGAAAGACTAAACTCTCAGAGTGTCTTCATGACAGAATTTTAATAATAACGGCAGAACAAAAGTATCGTTGAAATCACTTCTTTGACAAATCGCTCTGATACAATGATTCATGAAACTCTGGATATCATGAACAACTGGACAACTCATGAACAAATCATCTATCAAAAAGTTTGGGAACATTCTTTTCAATACACCTCTGCAGTTTCACGTCATTATATTCTACAGTGTTTTAAACCGTTTCTCATTGCACGCTGCATCTTTAGTTCTGTATATTTTATATTAGCTTCACTGCTGTTATTAATAAGATCTTTGTTTGTTTGTTTGTTTTACAGTCGTATTGATGCAAGAATGTATTGCAATGCATTGGCCAAGCATTTGCGAACATATGTAGAGTATGTTTGGGGTCTAACAGGTGTTTGACCCCCTGAGAACCACATCTGAGTCCCTGATTGACTTTCCTTCAAATATGTAAGGCTAATTTATTGTGATGGAATTATTATGCTAATCGTTGCTGATAACAGAAGAGGATTTCAGAATTAGCATAGCATTAGAAGCATCGGTCATGACAAAGATGCATTGTTTTTTTGTTTTTTTTGCATGCATCTTTTCCACCATCGTCTTGGGTGAATATTAATTGCATTTTGATTGCCGCAGGACTACTACATTACTTTGAGAAATGGTAATGCACCACAAATGAAAGCGATACCGCTATTATTTTTAGTGGTTGTGTCTTTTCCCTGAGCTAAGAACTTTTTACACTATACAAATATATTTTCTCCTTTCCAATTTCTTACCTTATTTATTCTTTCTTTCTCAGTCATAAGCTTTGCTTGTGCCTAAAACAACAGAACTCTTTAATATCCCAATTACGCCACATTAAAACAATGTCATTGTCTTTAATCACTTGTATGACATTTGGGAGTCAGTGACATTTCAGCAGAGATGCTTCCAATATGTTTGTGAGCCTTATGGGACCAATTAGATAAATATTTAATGTACAACTGCCTGTTTGAGAATTGCTACCACGGCTGGTTTCACTGTAGATTGATACATCATAGCGACCCTTCCTAAAGCTCAGCTACAGGACCTGTGAGAGACACCTCTTTTGAAATGCTTAATCATTGTAACACACGTCCTCCAAAAGTAAACCTGACCTTATTAGGCCATGCTGACCTTATTTGAGCCCCAGTGTTGCACACGCACAAACCTCTACGCCAAGGCTCTGACCCTTTCATTCTTAATGTGATCTCACCATAGTATTTGACCTTTCAACAAAGCAAGATTGGCAGCGTCTGCATCCACTACAGAAAGAGCATTAAGATCAGGATTACAGTGCACTAACTTGTTGCAAAAGGGTTTGAAGCACCAGCAGAGGAACATTTTGGGTTCACTGGTTTATCTGGCTCGTCACCAGGCAGTGGATTGTAAAATATCCTCTCGTTTCAGAGATGAATGAGCGATGACCTTTGGTGCCTCTTTCCAAATGTTGTTCACATTTAATCAAGACCCGTGTGATATTCTCTTCTCCCTCCAGACCTTTCAACCCAGCAGCCAAATGTCTGAGGAGCCACGTCTGGTGTTTTCTATCTGCTGACTGGGCTAGAAACAAATAGAGAGAGAGGAGAGCAAGCGTTCTCATATTTGACCTTTCGTCTAACGTCTGAGCATAATTTGCGCGTATGTGCGTGCAATCGCACTGTCGGGGGGAGAAACCAAAAATGTTGCACGGCTTTGATCACTGACGTAGCGTTTAACGAGACAGTCGGCTTCATCAACCGACAACGCGAGAGAACGAGACAAAACAAAGCCTGTATGTTGCTCTCTCTTTTGTCAAATTCGTTTCACTGGAATGCTTGTTTGGAAAGCTGCTCGTACGCCGCTCGTGTTTTTAGTTTTTTAATCAGAGAGAAGAGGCAAGAGAGAGAAATATTTGAGGTGTTGGGTGAAGGAGAAAAATAACCTCATCACCAGCTGGAGAAAACTCACAGACATATGTCTAGATGATTTACATCTGTGAAATGTTTGCTTCCATCATTCAGTTCTCTTTTCTGACTTGCTCATCAGCTCAGAAAGTGCAAGGTCTGTTTTCTCATGGCTGGGAAGTCACAGAAGACGCCATGCGGAAATTAGTCAATGTCTGTCACTTTGTTATACTCTCATATCTTTATGCACTGTGAGACAGTTGAGATTAAGTTGTAAAACAGACTGCAAGAAATCTTCTATTACTGCAGATCTATACTGTCATTAAAATCAAAGCCTTTTTATTTAGTTCACTGATTTAAGAAATTGCGTAACAAACTTGTCCCGGTGGTTGTTAATTTATGGCATGTTCATTTTGATTTTATACAGTATGATGGTTATTTCTTGTACCTTATTACTGGCAAGCCGGTGGGGACAAAATGGATAGAGCCCTCTCTGCATTCATGCTTAATAGCTTTTTATTTGAACAGCTTTGAGATAGATTTACTAGAAGGAATTTATTAAGGTATGCATCATACTTAGGGGCTAGGACTTGAACAAACCCGTAACGATAGGTATTAACTTAACCACCATAAAAACTACCCAGAGCAACCGCAAAAAAACCATGAATTTACGCTGTTCAATCTTCTGAGAGCTGACATTAAGTGTCTTATCTTAATGGAAGTTTGGGTCACTGTGAACTTTGTAAACACATTGCCCTTTTGCCTGAATGGTTTTTAAATGTTTAGCTTGTGTGTGTTTGGCGGAGAAGTGCTTGTAGCGTGTGAGTTGTAGCAGAGCATCTAACCTCCTTCTGTCAAAGACGGCGAGGGGAGATAAACTATAGAAGAGTCTCTTGTATTCCCAAATGGAGTGCAGCAGTAGTCCGTCAGAGCCCCTGCTCAGCACTCCACAGGAGCTGTCCAGGCCTGTGAGGATGAAGGGTTTGTGGGCTCTGGAGGACTGTGGCCATGCTTCCCATAATCCTGTTATCTGTCTCTCTAAAGCTTACCACTCTTCTGACCCAAAGACACCAGTGTTAAGCTGCCTCTGTCTCCTTTCCATTCGTTTTTTTTGTATTATACCGCTTGCTTGCTCGCTCGCTCTCTTTTTTACCCTCTTTTGCTCCAGTTCTTAGTTTTCCAGTGAGTAAGAAAAAGACAGTGGCGGGCTTCATCCTCCTTTTTTGTCTAAAGTAACTGTCAAAGAATAGAAAATAATTTTTTTTTTCCTAGAATTTTATATGGCAAAGTTATCACCATCGTCTTCATCCCTCTTTTATATACTTTAAAAGAGTCTTTACAAAAATACAGTGGTGACCAGTCTCTGTCAAAATGGTGTAATTACTACAGTTCTTGTCAAGGGTGTCTTGCACTTATTTTTTGAAGGGAAACAAGTGGCAGTTCTGGCTCTCTTGTTGCCCCAGGCAAGAAAATACATGACCAAAGAAAAAAAAAAAAGTTATTTTTGTGCTATGGAAGTTCAAATCACAGTAATACATTTGTTTGTTTGTTATTTTAAAACACACACACATATAGTTGTTGTTTTTGGCTCAGAAATATTACTGTAAAACAGATTAATTAATATAGGGTTTCTTTTTGTGTATTATTATATATACTTTTACTGTGTATATTGTATGGTAAGTGTTTTTTTCAATTAAGTGGTTTGTCATTGAAAGAAGTCATGTTTGGATTGTTTTAATGAAACTCTGTGACAATTTATCATCAAGACAATGGGGTGTAAACAGGGCCAATATTTGCTCAGCCTGAGACATATGTTGAAAGCAAACACACAAATGGCAAGCTCAGTTCTTGGCTGAGATGCAGCAGCGGCGGGCCAAGACTGACATGTTTCTGCTCATCATTTCGAGCTGGCCTTGTTAATATACGTAGGGTGGACAGGCTGGACTGTGTCTACATTGGTATGCATGCTCTTAGTTATTCATAATGGGATAATTGGCGTGCTCTTCAGTGTCTCCCATTACTAGGCAGCTACTGTAGATGTGCTGATAGTTCAGAATGAGGATCAAAGTCCATAAGCAGCAATTTGCAATGTTAATTTTCTCCCATAGAGTGATTGTATTTAAGAGAACAACGTAAAATGCGATGCTTGGAGCCTAAATAAAGTGTCTTTTGTGTTGGAGAGATTATTTTCCTCTTCTGATTGGAGTGCGCTTAGCCATTGACTGACATATAACCTAATGGCATGAGATAAATCTTTGACCTCTAACCTATTCAGTTCTTTTAAAATTCACCTCAGTGTTTGGGCTGAAGAACCATGAAAGACGTCAATGTCTCTATCTTTGCTGTGCTAATGGAGAAAGACTATAGCTTGACTGATAGTAAAAATGTTTAAAACTACTTTCATTATCTCCCATGAAACCGCTCGTGGCCACAAGGTTTAAAAAGCAGGTTTAAAAAGATAAAAGGTGGTTTTATGCCAGAGACCAGAGACAAAAATCATGTGTAGAATTTTTAGTTTTAGCTTAGTTTGTTATATAAAGATACTTTGTTCTGGCCTTATTCTAAGATGTTGTGACTAGCTTAAAATAGAATAAAATTGGATTAGATAGATAGTATAGAAATGTTTTAGTTTAGTTTAGTTTCCCCAAAGGCAATTGGCTTAAGTTAGAAATTGTCTCCTTGTAAGAAATATTGTCTCCTTGTAAAAAACTCACTTGCTTTTGAAACTGTAGTTAAGCAGATAATATGGTACTTGTACAGCAGGTATTGCAAATGAATAATTAACAGGTTCTATACCGTTTTAATTGAAACTGGGCCTGCCGATACTTGGTAAAGAGTGCAGAAAATTGAATCGTCCATGTGCAGATAAAAATCACTGAGATTCTCCATCTTAATTAGAGGCGCTCTCAAACACAATTCATGTGCATCCACATTCACACAGAAAAGAATCAAACATATGGTAATTACCGCACCCCCCACCTCTCTCCTCCATTTGTTGTCTGTTCGTTCACGTAGCTTTCTTTTATACACACCGCGGCTCGCTTCTCGGGAGCGCTTCACCTGTTTTGTTTTCCTTTAGTCCTTACCTTTGTGCTGTTGTTTTGCTAGCAAGTTTGAATCTTATGAAAGATTGCCGTTCTGATTGGGAAGGTCTGCCAGTCCTCTAACCTCGGCGTCCAATTCATCATGTTGTTTGAGCTGTAGTTCCTCTGTGCGAGCCGAGGTCTTTGATGGGAGTCTTTCGGCATTCAGAGACCTCTGCTCCGCGCACTCCTTTAGCCTGAGAGATGTGCCCTGAAAAAGAATTGATAGATCAGCCAGGATGTGTGTGGATATTATTACCTAATTCCAGATGGCCGTTCTGATGGCAACAAATGGCCTTGCCTTACCAACCCCACTGAGACGAAAACATTAGACGTGCGAGTACAAATTTCTCCTGGCACAGCCGCAGAAATTAAATTAAGCAGATCTTTGATGCACGAACAATGAGCACTTGACGAATAGCTCAGCTCGAACCTTCATTACCCCGCCACCCTTGTATTTGGAGTGCGTTCGGCAGAGTTGCCGTGACCTTGGCGTGACATTAAAGCAGCGTAGGGGAAACAGAACCGGGTTACAAGGGCCATGGCCTGACCGACTGTGCTCTTCCGTGTTTCTCCACAGGAGGTGATGCAGATGGAAAGACAGCTGGGAGGTCGACTGATTGACGAGCCTCACGTCCTGCTCTTCAAAGACAGCTACCATAACCTGCGCCTCTCGATTCACGACATGCCCCAGGCACACTGGAGGAGCAAACTACTCGCCGGCTATCAGGTGGGTTTCTATAAAACACCACTTGCAGCAGCGCTTCTTGTATTAATGGTGTTTGCAACAGTGAGCAGCTAGATGTCTATCACTAGCGCCGATACATGGGATTAGCTGTAACCCATAACCTCAAATATTAAATGTATTTAACATTAAATATAAAAAAGGAATAGATGACTGCGGTACTTATAATGTCACCCCTCACTTAACTCTAAACTTATGAAACTATAGAATTGAAGGCACGTCTTAACAGGTAAAAGTAAACCATTACACTATTTTTTTAAAAAAGTAATACAATACTTTTAACTTCAAGTTTAGCTTACTTGTTAGGAATGAACTCCACAGGTTTGTCATAAATTGAATTCAAAAACATTTAATGAGATCAGATGTAATGCTATGATTGGATAAACATTTTGTGTTTACAGAAGATACTATACATATGCATATGCATGTGTATATGTATATATACACATATAGACCACTTTATTGATTGCTGTCAGACCTTTTAACCAGTATAACAAAAATGTTTCTGGAAAATTACCTTCTGTATGTTTTATCTTGGGTTAAAATCCCAGGGAAATCTGAATGCAGGGTCATCTTGCTTAATATTATACATTGCTCATAATTTACCTGGGGTTAAAAATAGATTACGTAAATGTGCTTTCTGTCAACATTTGAACATTTTTTCAGTTTTCTGTGACCGTCTGTAGACACGTGGCAAATAATTGGCTGTTTGTTGCTAAGCATCTAGTCATAGCATTCTAACACCACATTGTTTCACACTGTACATGTTTGGCACCACAATCTGGGGTTAACAGTGCAAAAACACAGCTAAGTCTGCTCTGGATGGTAAATAATAATACCTTTTGAAAGAGTATGACAGCATTTTTTTTTACTGAGAGTGTAGGCAAATAAGTAGCAATCACTCAAAGTTCTAGCAACCACATGACTATCTGCTAACACCCATACACAACAATTTCACAACTGCATAACAACACCCTAGCAACCGCTCAAATTGTTCTGGCTTTGTGACAAGAAGTCAAGGAGAAAGTAGCTGCAAAAAGTTTTCCCTCTGTTTGAAATTCTCTTCCTCTATAAAGTGTACTGCAGATGTTATGTTTATCTTTTTGATCTTTGTTGTCAAAGTCTTTTCGAAGCGTAATTGAACGATTTAAAGCTAGCTAGCCAAGTTATTTTTTCTTGGGGGGGAGATTTGAAGTGCTGTGCTCTGTGGCTGCTCTGAGCTTTCTAAAAGGGTGTGTGATCTGGTATGTCCTCCGGATTGCAGTAATTTGAAATTTCTTTGGTTTCGCCTCATTAGAGTATTTCTGAACATGCGGGAATGCTAAAGAAGCCCATTATAGAGTGAATTGGCGATCAGGGACTCTAGAACGTCTGCTCTTAATAACATGCACGGCCTTGGCTACGAGTTAACGGCTTCTTGGGTAAAGAAGGATTGAGAGCGCTGCAGTTTTCTCATATGTCTTCCTCACCCGCTTTGCCCATCTCAGGACTCTTTCCCGCTGGAAGAGATTAAATATAGACCAATATGTAAATGCTCAAGGCTGCAACACCTGATTTTTCTCGTATTTCCCTTCCTGGATCATGTATGCTGGGCCTCAGAGGAATGTCTCTGGATTCTGGAGGAATCTTGGCATAAAAAGCTCCTCTGAGGATTTGGAGATGCCAGCTAACAGTGCTACAGCACAAATGTGCATAGAAGAAACATTTTCTCACCTGAACGTCCCCCCTATTTTTTAGATAAGTATGTTGCTAGGCTTGGTTTTTCAGTCTGTGTAACAGCTCCCCCATTGGAGTAAACTGAGGTACTGCATATTAACTAATATCGCTGCCTTTTATTGATTTGCTTGCTGTTTGGGTCATGATTGATGCGTAGTCTTAAATAACGTGTGCTTATCTTTGTTTTTTTGTGTCGCTCTTCACAATTAATTAGGCGGTATGAGACGAGAACATGCTATAAAGGCTAAATAATTAGCCTAATCAAACTGTTGCGTTGAGCGTGTTGTATTTGACAGACTAAAATGTATTGTTTTAATACGTGTTCTTATTTTATTTGACTGTGGATATGCAGGGATATCTGCTCTATCTACTGAATTGTGCTCGTTCATAAATTGAATCCAAATTCCCGGGTTGAGAACAATTAGCTTTTAAGGACGTTCTACTGTCGTCAGAGACAAAGAAACTATTTTGCTGCTTCGTTTGAAAATGTTGCCAACAATAGATTTAGAAGAGCTTTCATAGACTCGCACCGGCAGCCACAGCATCATAAATCATCAGGTGTTGGACTTTTCCTTTGTCTGCGTCTCTTAATGACCGTCAAATTTAGCTGGATCTATTGTTTGCAAGCTGAGAAGTTTTTATGAAAAGGAAGCTGTGTATTATCTATCAAGTGACAGAATTGTTCTCTCTGGATTATTCATGTCAGATCCATAGTTTGCCAAAGGTTGCCAAAATGGGAAAACTTTTGCATAATTGCATAAAGCAATGCATAAATGGCAATGCATAAAGCTATTCATTTGTCACTCTATATTTGTCTCTGTTTATTTGGAGGGAAAAAAATAATTCTGAATAAGTTAGAGTATATAGAGTTAGATTTTATTGCTGATTTATTTGACTTATGTTTTTTGAACAATTAGTTGTGGCAAGGCTGAGAATATAGTTTGCAGAAGCGATTTGTTATGGACAGTAAGAATTCAGTGTGACGTGTCTTTGGTCCTTTAGGAGATCCCGTTCTATCACATCTGGAGCGGCTCACAGCGGACCCTGCACTGCACCTTCACACTGGAGAGACAGAGCCTGAGCACCTGTGATCTCACCTGCACGCTGTGTGTGTGGCAGGTAGAAGGAGAAGGACAAAGCTTCGCCCTGGACTTCAACATCTCTAAGGTAACTGAGACAACCTGCTGTATGATATCCCAGTAAACAGTAGAGATTAGTATTATTAAAGCTTTACGAGATGTTTTGTGATTTTGGTTTGTTCAATGTGTTCAGTGTGAATTGGAATTGAATTAGGAATGATCTGATGCTGTATAGTGCACACCGTTTTTAACATTCTCTGAAACCTAGGAATTTTGGTTTGGATTTAGAACAAACTTGTAATAGAATATTTGAATGTTGTAAATGTACAGTAACTGCAGTATATTGAATAGACTCGAAACTGTGGTCAGCACATAAACATATGCACACATATTTATCTTGTATTATAAATATAATGTGGAGTTTAAATATGAACTCAGTGTGAAGTCTACACATTAATATTTTAAATATTTCTCAGAAACCTGTATGAATGTCACATTCTCTTTAACTATTTTCCGAACCAATTCTGCTGCAAAGAATTAAATTTGGAGTTTGGTTTATAATTAGAATCGAAATTGATTTTGGAATTTAAAATATTAGTGGGAATAAAAAGTTCACCTTAATTTAATTAATGACATTTAATTTTGTAAGCATTTTTTAACTTGGATTGTTAATAAAATTCATACATTCATTCATTATTAAATTATTTAATAAATGTAATAGACTTGGTACTGTGGTCTGCCAGAATTTAAACTGTAGTCTACTCAAACATCTTTTAACCATTTCTCATAAACCTTTTGAATTCAGTTCAGCTTGATTCTCATATTCTACTACATTATTTTCCAATTTTATTCTTATGCATTA
This sequence comes from Enteromius radiatus, assembly GCA_032357445.1. Lineage (NCBI taxonomy): Eukaryota > Metazoa > Chordata > Actinopteri > Cypriniformes > Cyprinidae > Enteromius > Enteromius radiatus. Next base: position 8,714,306 of record JAUCMS010000024.1, read on the forward strand.
AAGTCTCTGTGCAGTTGCAATGAGTAACACATGAGGTTGAAATTTTCTTGACTCCAGGACATCAGACCACTGGACTCTGATTTCCTGTTAATGGACAACTGCACCCCTGCCCTGGCTGGTCCGAGCGCATTCCAGATCCCTTACCTCATCCGACAGAAGATCTGCAGCAGTCTGGACACCCCCTGTCCCAATGGAGCAGACTGGAGACTACTGGCCCAGAGACTGAAGCTTGACAGGTAGGATCTCTCAGTGCTAGAAGCTATTATCTCTAAGGTCTGGAATGGATCCTGTTTTAGAAAATCTAAGCATTCTTGTTGTGAGTTGTGGAGACTGTGTGTTTTTTGCAGAGTGCCAATATCTAGAGCAGATTGTGCAGTTCTCCACTTGCATATTAAATATAGACTTCCACAGGAAATTACAAGGCAGTAATTTAATTACTGTCCAATTGAACTTCCTCCAGGTAATGGAACATAATGGGCAGACTTCATTTGTCCAATAATGTTTACTTGCTCCAATTAATTACAATTTGAAGTGTTGTGGTGTGTGTTCAATTAGCACACTAGCCCAAAACGATCAATTTTCATTTACTTAGTTAAGGAAAAGCACAGAATCCACACAGGTGGAAACGTTCCTAATGGTTTTTTTTTTTTTTTTTACTCAAGACGCTGTCCTCTGAAAATGTTTTAGGACTTGAAAGCAGCACTACTAGTGAATAAAACCCTGACTGTAAACCTTTTCTCACTGAGAACAGAGAGCATGTAGAAAACAACACTTAAAGCCCCAGGCATTTGAGGTACAGAAAAAGGCCGTTAGATCGAACAACCCACTTCAGCTTCCTTCGGGAGATGCATCTCGCAACATCTAATACGCTGCAAAAAGGGGTTGCTTTGTTCTTATTGATCAGCTTTGATCCGAAAGGTTCAGCCTGGTCAATGGAAAAGGTCACATGCAACCTGGGCTTTACCCTTTTAGAGGACTGAGACCCACAGTAGATAATTCATCAAATGAAAATGCAGGGCTGCTTTAGTTCAGGAGTTAACAAAAGGGTGTAAAGCGCGTGTTCGGGAGACCTGAGTATTCGTGCATTGGTTTAGTGTATTGGAATGGATAATACTGTTTTATATTGCTCCGTGGAACAACTATGTCCAGATAATGTGTCTCTCTGGACCGGCATGCATAGATTTTCTACTCTCACTTTGAATGGAGTGACAGAGAGGTTGATGTATTGCTTTACAATGCAAGATAAGCTTCTTGATGTTTTATTTCATTTCAGGGAGTAATAACTTATGACTCTCCTGCAATCCTGATTTACTTCTTACAATGAAACAAACCATGCATTGCGAAGCATATTCATTGCTTTTCTAATATGTTTTTTAGTGTATTTGGTTATAAAAGAAAAACAGAAAGCTAGCTGAGTGAATCAAACTAAAATGTCTGGGTCATATTTTATCACAGAGCTTAAATATTTTGTTGGTGTCTGTGTGATTAGCATAAAGAAAACAAAGCTTACATTAACATTAGTTAATAATGCATTGTGAACTAACATGAATATTAACTTTTTTATCATTAACAATTTAATAAATTCTATAAAATATATAAATTGCTTATTGCTAGTATATTATTTAATTAATTGTTACAAAAATGAAACATTGTCATAGTGGTATGAATCAATAAATATTTACATCAATATATTGATTTTATAATTGTTTTTATTATTATTATTGCTAGACAGTGATTCATTGCATCCAAAATAAAAGTTTTTATGTACGTAATGTATGTGTGTGTACTGTTTATATTATAATGTATATTTAGAGGCATACACACAGTATATATTTAGAAAATATTTACTTGTATATATTTATATTCATGTAATTTATTTTCATTTATAAGCATTTTTTTCTTAAATATATACATGTGTATGTATTGATATACAAATAATAAACACAGTACACACAAATATAGTATGTACACAAAAACATTTATTTTGGATTAATCATAATTGTTGCGCAGAACTAATTATTAATTATTTTAGATTCATTGCATTGTTTTTCCGTTATTGTGTAATCTCAGAATAATTCTGATGGACAAATAACTCCTATCTAATTTTGAAGTCAACAAATCTATTATCAACAACAAGCTGAAGTTCAGCTACATGTATGATTTTTCTTTCTATTTTTGCAACGTTTCGATGCTTACAAGTCACACACAAACACTTTATTGATACAATATAAGGCTCTTTCTATCTATCAAGACTGCAGTAGGACTGACGATTTTCTTTCTTCTGTTTTCCTCCCCAGGCACATGAGTTTCTTTGCATCCAAAGCGAGCCCCACATCAGTGATTCTGGACTTATGGGAGACCCAGCACTTCCACAGCGGTAATCTCAATCAGCTCGCCGCTGTGATGGCTGAGATTGGCAAGCAGGAGGCCATGATATTCCTGGTGTCAGACGGGGAGTGCTGACACATTAAAACTGGAGCACGGCGGCCGTCTCTTGAGTGATGGGGTGGGGGAAGGACGCGACCCTCTGCCAGCCCCACCATAGATGAGAAACAAATCAAAGAACAGGGTTTACCCAACTATATGAGGCCACTTCCCCAGTGAATAGAGAATAAAAGAACGGGGGAAAAAAAACAAAAAAAACAAGACCAGGCTCAGGAGGAACCTGGCAGGGCTTTTAGATGTACTGTGACTGAGACAAATGCCCCTTTCTCAGAACAAAAATCCATTTGTTTTGAAAATAATGGTGTATAGCAAATCCCAGATTCTATGATTCTGGTCCTGCCCTCAATCACTGACCAATATGTACTTTCTAACCACATTTGTGTTAGGCACACTGATATATTAATATCAGACTGGAAACTAAAACGGATCAGTTTGACAGATATCAAGCGGAAAACATACACTATGTAGGTAAGGTGAATATTTTGCGAACTAATTCAGATTTGTGACGTGCATTTTGTAAATGTGTACCATTTAGCAATATGCAAACACACATATCGATGACAATTTCCTTTGGCCGACACGTTTCTTACCTCACAAAGCATTTAAAATTTTAGAGCATTTGCTAAATTTCAGGTCGAAAACATTAAGGAAGTAAAGCGTTTTGTGGTGAGAGCCATCACTTGTTCCTCTGCCCCTCTGCACTTAACGTGTGTTTTCATGAAGCCATAAAGTCCAAAATTCACCTCAATGCAATGAAATATGTTCTGGATAATCAGTAGATAAGCACAGGATTCTGTGGATGTTTAGCTGCGGAAGGATGGGTGATCAGGGACCTCAAAAGTTTTGTAGAACATTGGATTTAAAAAAAAAAAAAACTGCAAAGCATTTTTCCATGGCCAACTTATGTCAGAGGAAATCTCGAATTCTCAACCGAGTCCATAGAATTCCTCGTTTCTGAAGGAGAGAAAAAAAAAACATTCCCCATTGGAAGGTTTCTCTTATTTTTTATAAACAGAAAATGCAATACTACCAAATGTTTCAGTGCTATTCTCCTTCATATTTAATGAGTCTGTGTTTCTCTGAAAGCCATTTTGGCTTCAGGGCGATTTCTTAGTCACAGGAGAAATAATATCCAATACCCCCCCCAAAAAAAGCAAATGTTCCATCCAAGACAACGTCATCGACGCTCAGCAGCTGACGTATTTTTCTAAATTCCTTCATCGCACGTGAGCTTTGTTTCTGCGTAACTGTCACACCCTGAAGAACGGCAACACGTCTCAGCCCTGCGTTTGGTGCCATGAATGTGCATTACACAGTTTGAAGATTGTCCGATTATTATTTTTTTTCATGCGTGTTTGAATGTTGAGAGTATTTCATTCCAATTGAAGGATGATTTGTGAGAAACTGCGGATCACAAACGGGCCGCTTTCATCTCGACAAGTAATGACGGCCACATCTGGAGATGATTGGAGGAGTCCTGCACGTTCTCTCCACAGCAAGTGGAATTACACAGGCCTGTTTCACTCAGCTAACAGAGAACTCAAGTTAAAGGCCAAATTGTGCACACATTGTGGTTTTTTTCATGCTTTGGATTCACGCGGTGATTTCTATTTAACAATTAACCAGTCAGCTATTTTCTTTTCTTTGTTTTTAATCTACAAAAGTCATCACGTCTTGTAGATAAGTACTCTTCATATCTGCGCAACCAAAGTGTATGAGCCATCTGGAGCATTTCTTTCATATCTATGCCGATTGTGATTTCATTTTGTTTGGAGTACAAGTAACGCGTTCCTAAATTCAACATGCATCTATTTTTCTTTCATGACTTTTGCAAACGTGTTCATTTGGAGCATTTCACTGGTAAAACAATTTAAATATTTAATACAGCACTTTGTAAAGTAATTGTAAATGATATTTTAATAACAAGCCAAAAAAGACAAGACAACTGACGTAACATTTGTCAAAGTATAACCTGTGAAGTGTTTGCCTACTGTTCATTGGTTATATTCTTTCTGCAGTGTTTGCGGTTTAGACTGTTTTTTGCCATAAGTTTGTACAACGTCGTTTTGTTTCGTCCTGAGGCTGTTGGTTTATGGGTAATCGATCCTCAACACTACGTCATGAGAAAACAGATGCGCCAGTAGGCTAAATGATGTTTTTAGACATGGATTTGGTGCGAAATTGTCAAATTCCTAACACTCAGGTTTGCAAACAGTTCAGTTGAAACAGACATGTTACACATTTCTAAACATTACTGAGTGCGCATCGATGTTGTTCTTCTTCACTGACATAAAAATCATTCCGACAGCCTGTCATTCAGAGCTCACAAAATCAGCTTGTAACACTGAATAAAGCAGATGCCATGATATTCACTAAAAGAACCACCGATCTCTCTTTATGACTGTACATTTTTTGTCAGCCTCATTCATAGCTGTTCTGTGTAAATGAATGTGTGAGTGTGCTATTTCTTTCCACTGACTTTCTTTTTGAACTGAAAACCGTAGAATTGTGTACCTGTGAATGTTCAATTCGATTTCTTAATTCAATGTTCCTTGCCTTTCTGCAAGTCAAAATGCTGTATTTATTACATGCCACAGCGCTTATGCAATTGTACAATTCTTTTCTATTATTATTTTTCTTTCTTTTTTTTGGTAAAGTTACTTTTCATTTTTCTCGTCAATGTAAATTGTCGTCGATGAGTTTGTGGTAACAGGAAGCCCTCTTCTGCAGAAGGTTTTCTGTACTTTTTTGGACAATGGTATGGATTTGTGGGTAGAATTTTGGAAATTCGTTTCTAAGTGCTTTCAAGTATTTACTTGGCCTTATGTATATATCTCTATGAAATTTCAGAAAAGGTATGTATAGTAATTGAACCTAAAATGGATGTAAATAAATTATATATTGTTAAAAGAGAGTGGAGTGATTTGTGATCGCAGCATTTTCCAGACACATTTTAAAGAAAAAGAAAAAAAGAAACAACCCAGTAAGTCAGCACACAACAACATGACTGCAGGTGATTTATTGACTAAATGTCCCTAAGCACAGTTTCTTTATAAATGATTTGCGTCATCTGACATAGAAAACCTCTCTATAATATGCACAAGAATACAGCAGTTCTGAATGACACACACAATAGTTAAAGGCTGTAAAGCTATAAAAAAGGCACTTGATAGTTGATACATAACACATTGTCAATACAAAAAAGTACAAAAATTGAGCTGTTGGCTCAAATATATATAGCTTTCTACGAGCAGGATATTGGAGGGTTGCATTTCTTCCGATTAGAGTGCAGGAGATTGCGATAAGGGAATGATGTTCTGGGAAGCATCTGGTACGAAGTCTCTGAAGAAAAGCCATTATGTTTGGAAACGCCATAAGATTATGCATATATCTTTAATATCCATGATAAGGATTGCTCAAAATCTTTGCCACACATGCGCTTTGCTCACACGCTTGGAAACCGGAAATGGCCACAGAGCTTTAAATAACGCAGCAAGCAAATACGAACAAAGGCTCTAAGTGAATCTGGCCGTATAATATTGCAGGATCCATTTGCACTAACGCAGAGCGTTTTTATGGTATCACAGGCCTTTCCTTAATTAGAACTACCTGTCTGATTAGAACAGATGAATGTGACGTATTTAGTATTGAAGCCATGTAGAGACCATTGCTTGGGTCAGGATGAAACGCATGCAATCAGTGCTAATGTATTTCAGTGTAGCTGCCAGGGGCGTTTTATTCCTCTGTGGTTTGCCATTACCTTAAGTACCCTGGCACAGCAAATCAGGCAGAGCAAAAAAAGTAGGCTGCACAGCATCTAGAGGATTGAGGGGCCACTTTAAGATCTTGTCTGAGAAGATCACATGCTCAATGCTTTAGCCTACAAAATGGATTGTATGGATCGGAGTGCAACTAGATTGCTTCACTCACTACATGGGAAATGCTTTGTCCTTATTTGCTACAAGAGTGGATAGAATTGTGGATAAATATTCATCCGAGTGCAGATGAGCGAATCTCACAAAAAACAATTACATTTTTTTTTTTTTAGTGTGACAATTTCATGCTAATTACATTTTATTAGTGCTGCCAAACGATTAATCGCAACAAAAATAATATACGCGTGTATAGGGTGTATTTTTATTATGTATATATACATATACATGTATATATTTAGGGAAAATATGTTATACGTTTATATAGATAAATATACACTGCATTACTATTATTTTTATTTTTGGATGCGATTAATCATTTGACAGCCATACATTTAATTCCCTTTATTTTCAATGGTGATATTTTACTTTTTTTTTTTTTTTTTTTAATATATTTTACACATTTTTTATTTCATATATAATAATTTTACTGTATTCAAATCAGCATGAACGCAGTACAACAAATACTATTATAACGTAAAAATACACATTTCTTTTCCATTAGAGTAATCAAAATGACATTTGGAGGAAAAATGTGCTTAGCTGGGAAGGAAATAGTCACAAAACAAATCTTTTAACATATGGTTAAGCCATCTTATAAAATGTGGTGTAATGTGAACATGACATGTTTTGTGAGATCCACTCAGACGCCAAATTGACGAATACATATATATCTAAAAAAGTGAAAAAAGTGAGCAGTATAAGAGCGTACTGTGTTCACTGGATCGACGAATACTGCAGGTGTACTTTTGGAGGAGGAGTGGGATGAGGAGGGACAGCTAAAATACTAAAATACCTTGTTATCCATTCCAACATCTGGCATCGATGGTTGTAACAGTTCACAAGCTGTTTCCAGTTGAATGACTGGCATCGTGACACAGCAAAACTGAGGCCAGTCTGACGGCTTACTGTAGCAAGCTACCAAAAATTCAGGTCCGTGCTTTGCTGAATGACACATACTTAGTAAATGCTGATCGAAGCTGCTATAACAGCCGGTGAAAGCCAGCGGTGCTACTATATCCATCACTCTGTCAGTTAGCCATATGTTACAGGCTTCAAGTAAAGTACTTGGTCTTGTTTGGCATAGCTATAGACCCCCCAGTCTCCTTTCCGGCCCCTCCTTGACAAACGGTAGAGCCTCACACCGGAGAGAAAGCATGACTTTTACATAATGGCTTGTCCTTCTTTGAATAGAATGTCTTCCCCTCCAGATTGATTTGACAGATCTGAGAAGATAGAAAAAGGAGGATTTAATGACATTTATGTTTTTTTCATTGCAACCCGAATTCCAGAAATGCTGGGATGTTTTTAAAATTTTAATAAAATGAAAACTAAAAAGACAGACAACAAATGTTTACAATTCTATTCACTAAATGAGTTCATTTCTGCTACAGGTCTGAAAGAAATTTGGCAAGGCATGAATGAAAAATAATGAACTGCTAAATTCCTAAAAAATACATTTAATGGCAAGAGAAAATTAAAACGGATTTTATTTAAGAAAGAAGAACAGCCTAAATACTGTGAACCACATTAATTAATTAAAGACATTAATCTAGTGCATTCAAACACGGCCAACATATGAATTTTGAACTGAAATGTCAAGGTTCTCAGGGACTAGGGTACTATTTCTTGATAGTGTTGTGTGGTGCAGAAAGTTTAAGATGGAGTTTCAGGACAGGTCCCAATGCATCAAAATGACTTACGGCACAGACAAAGCAAGTGTCATGCCAGCTGTAGCCCAGCGCCTCGAGGAAACGGTCTCCTGCATCAATCTTGAAGTCACAGCCATGGCATTTGGTACCAAACATCTTTTCATAGTCTGCAGAGAAAAACAAACCAACCAAAAAGGGCCTATTAAGCCAGCGAGAAGGAAATGCTTGGTCAGAAACTAAGAGAACGAGACAAGAATGAAACGTGTTATCGGGAGGAAAAAGAAAAGGGATTATATTTTCTCAGCCCTCACATGCTCAGTGTGTGATAACAGACACTGGTCCAGATTCTTACATGGATTGCCCCAGTTTTACCCATTAAAGAAAACTTAAAAGTGGCAGGTTTTACGTCTCGCACGCAAGGTAAGTCGTTTAGAGCACAATCCTTTTAAGGTGCTGAGACCGCAGCTATTTTATCAACACTAGCTCTTCATTTCTAACAGAAACAGCTGCCCACTTGCTGCTGACATAAGACCAAAACTCTTCAAAGCTGTAAAGCACTGGAACTGCAATGCAAGCCTATTTACATAATAAAGACATGCACTCCCTTCAGACAGCTTAATGTCTGTTTATGTAAGATTAGGGACCCAACAAATGTGACAATGTGATTAACTGCACTGCATAAACAAATTAAACACTGAAGGTGGCTGAATTTGGCAACTTTCTACCACTCGGGGAAACTAAATGAATTAATAAGCACAGTTTAACAGGGCAAATTGCATGACTGAATTCAAATCAATTTAATCCAATCCACAAAGTTTTCAAGCCCCTTCCCCCACCTGTTATCTAACCTCTGACTAACTGGTCCTATAAAAGTGTCAAAAGATCCAAAATAAAAGAACTGCTGCAAGAACCGTGGCCTAGTGGGTAGCACACTTACAGTAAGAGCTGCAGAGCTCATATCTGCAAAACAAGTTTGAATCTAATGCTTCCCAATCCTCTTCCCAATAATTTCCTTTTCTAAAGCTCACTAGTCCATTGAATCAAAGTGCCAAAAAAAATTAAACACATACTGGCAAATAATTTATTGTCATAATTCTCAATAAAATACAAATATTTTGCAAAACAGGTCTGAATCCAATGCTTCCCACTCCTTCTTCCTATAATTTCCTGTCATAAAGCTCACTATTTTTATAAATATCTAAATATTATCCAAAAAAAGCTTTCTAAAGTTTAGTTTGGATAAAAAGTTAAAGTCAAAGATCCCACGCCATCTCTCTCCCACTCAGCTTCCCATCAGCTCTACACTGTCCTATCGTAATAAAAGGTAAAAAAAAAAGAAATCTTCACAAAAAATTATAATATAATAATAATAATTATTAATATTAATTGTTTTAGTTAGTATAATAATTAAAACAAGACTAAATAAAACCAATCCAATGTTTTCCCACTCATCAACAGTTCACACTTGTACTATAACTGAAAAAAAAAAAGAGAGGGAAAAAGTTCTAAGCAGTCTTGCAATGTTTCCAATGCCTTTCCATCATCAACCTGCATCTCATATCATTCTGTATATAATAAAATTATAAATGAATAGCAAAACTGATTTGAATCCAAAGGTTTCCCCCTCCTCTTACCAGTACCTTTTCTGTGATAGTTCTCACTAGTCCTATTAATAAAAATAAAAATAAAAATAAATAAATAAATAAAACGCATGTTCAAAGCAGGTTTGCAATGCTCTTGATGCCTTATCATTAAATTGTATTTCTTATCCTTCTTATAAATGTAAGTGTCAAATAGGTTAGTAAAAAGTGGATTTTGAGGTGAGGTGCTTACATAGTCAACATTAGTTTGATTTCTATCTCATTTAAATTTTGAAAAAAAGGAAAAGAAAAAGAACAGTATTAACTGAGTTTCACTGAGCATCAAAGCACTTTCTACTAATGGTGTATTTAAAGCAGATTCTCAAGCATAAAAGTTCTCGGCAAAGCTCCTAATCAATGTGCAGGGTCGGTATGGAGCAGGTTTGATGTCTGAAGTGAAGTGGCAGCATTTGAATGATTAAACACCGCGGGAGCCCGCGCTCGGCTCCTGGCAGGGGCTGTCGATAAGATGTGCGGCCGGGCGTGCGAGAGGGGCCGTAGTCGCTCACCTCTCTCGCAGTAGGGCTCTCCCTCCTCCATGTAGAAGGCCTGGTTCCTGATGGGCATTTTGCAGGCAGCACACAGAAAGCACTGTACGTGGTAGGTCATCTTCAGGGCGTGCATGATTTCCTGCGGAGAGGACAAAGGGGTGTGAGAGAGCTGCACACGGCATCTGTATTCACACTTTGAAAATCAGTCCACTCTCACTTTTAAACTCTCACTCACACACACACACACAAACACTACACGCTTCATACAATCAGAATCAATATATAGCTTTTTAGTTAGTTTTGAGGTCATTTTTGACATACTGTCATATTATATATACTATGCGTGTATTGCATACAAGGCTAAGACTAGTCTTAAAAGTTAGTCAGCTAAAAACGGGTCATAGCTTTTTTTAATTCAGTTACATAAAAATGTAGATTAGGCTAAGTTGAATCCAAAAAATAAAACAACTTACTCTTGGCTAACTGCTAGTTGGTCAGACTAGCTCTTAAGACACTGTCTTAGCATGGAGGCTAAGTTTATGCAACTGGGCCTGGTTTTATAGTTTACAGAGACAAACAATTATTTAGGTTTAGGTGTAAGGCGATAGAAAAAACACTTTTTGTACATTATAAAAATGTGTGTGTATTTATGTATGTGCATATACAGTATGTGTTTGTGCGTGTACATGTTAAATGTATATGTCATATATGCTATATTTATTTGATTAAACAGTAGCATTTTATAGTATAATAATGATTACCATTTATATATTTAAAAATATATATTTACTTCGGAGATGGTAAAGCTAAAATTATTTTTTTATTTGTATAAATAAGTCTTATCTCTTACAATCAAATTAATGAATCCATGCTGGAAAAAAAATACTTTATTTAAAATAGTATTATATTAAATTTTGAAACAGTAGTGTATTGTATTGCACATAACTGCATTGTGTATTTGTGTTGCAGAACAGCAGGAAATGCATTTACCCCAGTTATCTTCTTCTTGCATTTGGCACAGTTGGGTGAGTAACGGTTGTCGTAGCACTTGGTGCAGTAAATGGATCCCTTTTCCTCAAAGAATCCCCCCTCATCCAATACCCTTTTACACTGACAGCACGTGAACTCCTCTGGGTGCCAGGAATGACCAAGTGCCACCACATAGCGTCCCCTACAACACAGACACACAAACACAGCCTTACAACAAAAGCTTCTGCATTGAAGTGAAAGTGTCAGCTGGGGCATCAACAGCTGAGTTTAGCACTCTTAAGTGTTCAGTGTGCAAAAGCCATTCTAATGGAAATAGTAGGTCAGATGCAAAAACCTACTCCATTCCGTATTGATTCTCCACGGCAGAAAGCCCAAGGACATGGCGCTATTTCAGTGCTTGGCGTATTTTAAGAAATATTGCTGCCTTACCAAGTTTGACAACCTTTTTTCCCCTCCCTATGTTTTCTCTCAGTTCTGTAAGTAATGACATTTAGCACATAGTCATCATTGATTTGAAGGTATTTTAGGCTGTCTGCAGTTGTTAGCTTTGGGATTTCGACAGGAATAGTTCACCCAAAAATGACTGAAAAGATTTGCTGAAAATGTCCACATGTAGGTTATCTGAGATCTAGATGGCTTCGGATCTTCATTGGAATGGATTTGGAGAAATGTAACATTAAATAACTCAATGTATCCACGTAACAATAATCCACGCAATTCCAGTCCATAAATTGCATCTTTCTAAGTGAAAAGAGATGTTTTTAATAATAAACAAGTCATTTAAACATGACTAACCATTTAGAAATGGTTTCAATTTGTACCTATTTCTCTCCTTATTCAGACGACTTTTTCAGAGGAGAAAGCATTATAATAGACATATTTTAGATGTATAATTTAAATAAACTTAGTTGAAGTATTTGTTTCTAACAAACTCACAGCTTTTAAGTTCACAAGATGTGAAGTGACGGACTGGGGTTGTGTGAACCATTGTGATATTTGGACTCTCATTCTGACGGCACCCATTCACTGCAGGGGATCCACTGGTGAGTAAAAGAATGCTACATTGCTCCAAATATGTTCTGATAAAGAAAGTAATCTTGGATGTACTGAGAGCAAGTCAATATTTAGTAAATGTTGATTTTCTTTCTTGAACTGCATATTTTGAGTCTGTGCAGAAGTTTGACTCCAGAGGCAGTAGCGTTCCAGCTGTACCTAATGATCTTGTTGCATGCGGCGCAGAGCGGTGTGCATCTGCTGGAGTCTCCGGGGTTCTGCTGTGCTGCCTGCATGATGGAGCTGCGGTTCTGCATAGGAGTGGGCTGAACCGGTTTCTGATGCTGTGTCACCACCGTGCTGGTCTTGTCTGGATGGTATCGGTCTGCGAAACCGGGATCCGTCACCCATGGCGGCCGGCAGGCTGGACCAGAATCTACTGGCGCTAAAAAAAGAAAAAAGTTAAATGGCAACGAAGCCCAATACATATATTTTTTCAGCACTTCCTCACTATGAGCCAACAGAGACCTGTTACAAGTGTGTACATTTATGGGTTGCTATTAAAACGAGTGCAATTGTAGTCTAAAATGGCTTGCTTTTATCCAGGGACCAACCTATAACACAAAGACATCTATTGAGATGCTTCTAACACCATGAGAGGAGAGCATTAGGAGTGGCTCGTGGTTTAATTCAGCTTATATAAACCACATCTCAAGAGAGTGATGATTGACTCGTATTATCATCTTTGACTATAAACACATCAGTTCCACTTGTGTCTTAACAACTCCCATTAACAACAGGCCTGTCTTAGCCAGCCGGGCCGCTCCATGAACAAGTCTGTGTTTTATGGGAGTTAAGTCCCCCCCGTGGGAGCAAGTCTGGGCCGCGAGTCATGTGTACTGTGAGAGTTAATCTATTCTGTCTGTTCTGAGAGTACTTACCTTGAACTTCATCAGGTTTGTCTGCTGGCTTGGACTTGGCAGGACAGGGAGTTACTCCGTGACTGTAGAAAGAAAATTTCCCTTCAGTACACATGCCTTGATAAAAACAGCTTTAGCCAATAAAAGCCAATACATCCTGGACGGAAAGTAAACTCCTTAAAGCGATGAGATTTAAACTACTTCACACCATGTATTAATGTGCAAGTTAAAATAAAGAGTTTTTTTGCTTTAATTGTAATAACAAGAAAAAAGAATATTATAGAAAAAAATTTATATTATAGGAAAAAAATGCTCATGTTTTAAGATTTTATTCATTTACATTTCTACAAAGGCTAGAAATCACATCTAAAATTAGGATACCCAATTATCCAGATTTTCAAAAATAAAAAGCTTAAGAATCTTTTCTTTATGATCTTTTAGTTTCTTTTATATTAAATAATTAGATGTAATATTGGGAACCCCTTGGAAGTTAGAGTTGTTCTAAAAAAATAACAAATAAATAAGTCAGCTGAAGCATTTATGAGCTTTTCATCATATATCATCGAAATGAAATATATCCATATTGTGTACTTCATCATAACTACAAGATCACATGAGAATTACACAGTCGTGAGTTTTCCAGATGCGTGTTTGTGATGTGTGCATGGTGTTCCTCATGTTTGATGGCTTCTCAAAAGAATTAATGTCCTTAGCATAAACATGTCATTCATTTATACAGAGTAAGCCAAACAAGTCTGTCTTGCGTTTTTTTTTTTTTTGTTTTTTTTTTTTATTGCCAAATACTACTTTAAAATGATACCAGCTGGGCAAAGCAAGATACAGAACAATTAAATCTCTAGCTGAAAATTAGTACAGAATTAGAATCAATGCATACCGATTCCAAACAATGTCTAACTAATCTCTTATTTGCATAAATCCCAAAACATCTCAGTTCTGTTCCAAATCCTAGTAAGCTGCCCACCTAGGACATATTTTTAGGCATTTTTAGGCACAACCACAACAAGAAGTCTGTTCCAAACAGTAGGCTAGAAAATTACATTCATTTCTCACCTTGTTTTGGATGAAATCTAAAGTAAATTTGCCAATCCCAGAATACACTGTGCTGAATTTTATCCAGAAGCTACAGAATTTGAGCAAAATAAATCTGTTGCATCAATTTAGAAAACTGTATGTAATACTGATGCTAAGCAATGCTAACTAGCGAGATCTAAACCCATAATCCATTTGCTGAGTAAACAGATAAAATAGACAAATAGATAAAAATCTATTTAAACCAGGTTAAGTTAACCTGAGGTGAATTAAATAGGTTAAGGTTAGTTATTTTTACCAACACTTCTCCAAACAACTAAGAAACGGCAGCGCATAAAATACTGAAAATGTTGAAATAAAGAAAAGAGAACAAGCATAGCTTGAAGAAAATAAAGGAGGACAGCAGAGTGTTTCACAATGTTTTATGTACTCCGAGACATGAGTCAACAGATTCTTTTATCTTATTGGAGACAGATCCAGAGGAAGAGTGATCAGATGACATCATAAGTGAATTATGCTAAATTACAGTCAGGAAAAAAAGAAAAGAAAAAAAAAAAAAAGGAGAATGAAATATAAAGAAGTAAGTAAGTTGAGACAAATCACAAGAGGGGGGGGGGCTACACAACACAATCAGAAAGAAAGAGCGAGCAAAAGTAACAGCCCCATGATGGATAACGCCTCTGAACAACCACAAAAATAATAACAACAATAAAATAACATGATTATCAGTTTGTAGAAACGTACCACTTGAAAGAGACTATGTCACGCCAACAGCATTCAGATATTCCTAACGGGAACTTGACTGTAGGGCTCAGTTTGTATGGTTTTTCCGACTATGCCTGCATTTTTTCTTACATTTGTTTTTGCTATTTTTATCTTGCATTTTTTTACTTTTTTGTTTTCATTAACTTGACAACAACCACCCCCCCCCACCCCATCCCCCATTTTTAATTCGGGTAAAGCTGGGGTCGGTGTTCACCCATAGCTGGCACGCAGTAGTGCATTTGTATCTAGTGCAGCTGTTTGTCAGCCACCTCGGCCGTCTGATGCCCAGGAGGCAGAGTGTTCAGGACTTGATGTTGAGGGCACGGGCAGATCTCTCGTGGTGCCAGTCTCTCAGCCTGGCATAGCGGGGACTCTGAATCTCAGAGAGGAACTTTTCCCTGCCATTCAGTGCATCAGGACAGGGAATTAGGAGAGCATGGAGGACCAAACAGAAGGAGAGAAAGACATGCCAGCACATACAGACAGACAAGAGAAGAGAAAAAACATGAGCTTGAGAGAACAGCAAACAGAAACAAAAGATTAAACGATGCAACATATGCAAGTCGTGATAAATTCGGAATAAAATGTTAAATCACTGTATCTGTAGATAACCAGGCCCAGACAGAATCTGTACACTTTCTTCTCACGTTTTCCGTTTTGATTATAATAAAAAACCTGCTAAATGGATAGGGAGCTGAGAGTACTACATGCTTACTGGCAGCACAATCTAATGAGCCAAAAGTTTTAAGGGCGTTTTACACACAAGAGAGAGAGTTTTGATGGAAAGAAATTCACAAGATGCTTTTTTTAAGGGTGTGGAAAGAAATAATGTGGTATGAAATCAAGTAGGAATATAGGAAAGGGCATTTCCGAAAGCACAACTGGGCTGTGTCCAAATTCTTGTGCTTTCCTAGATGTGCAGAATGTTTTAGCTATCATAGCTGTAAAATTGTATTCCTAATTTTAAGAATTTATTGTGCTTTAAATGAAAATACACATTTAAAAAGGCAACAACTTATAGCGGACATAATAGCGATTAATCGCATGCCTAATAAAGTTATTATTGTGTAGCCTACATAATAAATATACAAAGTACACACCCATACATGAAGTATATTTGAACATACATGCATGCATATAATAAAAAAAAATATTTAAAAAAGGAATGTTTATATATTAAATATATTTTTATACAATATAACACTATTTTAATACATATTTTAAAGCATAATTTATTCCTGTAACATTATTTATTGTTATTAATATCGGTTCCTTAATATTTTTATGGAAATACCCGATTTATTTTAAAGGATTCTTTAAAAAGAAAAAAAAGAAAAAAGCAAACAGCATTTCTTCATGTTCACTGTCACTTTTGATCAATTTAAGCCAAGGCATCCTTTCTGAATCAAAGTATTAATTTCCTTTCAAACATCTTACAGACTCCGAACTTTTAAAAGTAGTGAACTTAAAGAACTTTTAAAATCTTTCTAAAACTCCTCTGCTCTTTTGGCCTTATGGGATGCCCAACTTTCTCTTGGATTATGGAACTCCATAAACCCCTGCATTTGTCCTCCACATGAGGAATCATTCGCATCAAAAAAAAAAGAAAAAAGAAATCAATGAATTTTACTTGGTATCTGACACGGCGTAAACTATATTGATGAAACTGCATTTTATGCAAGAAAGGCATTTATATTCTGCAGAAGTCTGAGGCATGATTCTGTGAAGGTCTGATTATAAAGGCACACAGCACTCAGTGTATGAAGCTATACTGCAAATGCACAGATCACACAACGGCTCATAATGTGGATCAAAGCATATTTTCCGCGTCTCTCCGCAGAGAGCCGAACACCGTGATCTCCTAATGAGGGTGGTGAAAGGTCAGAGCCAGCGATTTAATGCTTCAAACCGCACTTCATTAGCAAGTTCACACAGTTCTTTACCTGGACCTTTTCATGTTCTCATCATCCGGGTCCTGCACTGAGGGAAGCAGGAGAGACACAGATCAGACCAACCATTAGACACACAAACACAACAGAAAATCCACTGCCACAATGCTACAAAACACTCAAAGGGACTCCCCATCACCTTTTAACATGAGAGTCAATCCCGTGAGATGTACAGGTTCGGTACAGCAACAATGGTTGACTGCACACCTCTTTCCTAGCACTTACTCGAAAGCAAATCAAAGCCACTCGGGCTCTAGATCGCATAAAGGAGAAAATCTCAGCCATAACCCTTTAAGCTATAGATAGACGACATTTCCCACTTCTTTATGATCTCACTCTCAATATCAGATCAGCAGTTGGGTCCTCTAGGACATGCTTTCATGCCCTCCTACACTCAGATTAGTCCCTGCCACCAAGTAAAGATGGGATTTAGGAAAGGGAGGTTTTTTTTTGTTTTTTTTTTAGGAACTTGGGAACAGGGCTGGGAGCTACAACCATATATACTGCGAAGCTAAAAAATGTGTCAACCGGAGGACTGGTTTATACCACAGTAAATACTCAATGCAATTGGTATAAAGTGGTATACAGTAAGCTTTGAATCAGATTTTTTATAAAGTAAATAATGATCACTTTGACTATTTTTTTTCCTTTCTTTTCTTAGCAATGCATTGCTTTTACCCTTAACTTTATAATACATTAACATTAGTCAATTATAATGAATATTAATATTATTTAAATAAAACAAAGCAAAAATAACATTACAAATAATAAAAATGCTTTATCATAAATCAGCTTATTTTTCTTTTCTATCAATTAAGTTTTAAAAAAAGACAATAAATTAAATAATTAATATAATTTTAGCATATAAAAATGTTACAAGTGTGCATAAATTGGCTATTTTACAGTGACTTTGAATGTTACACAATCATTTCAGCTAAATCATTTCAGCAAAAAAAAAAAAAGAAAAAAAAACAAAACAATAAATTGGTTTAAAAATGGTTTGTATCAATTAAGTTCAAAATAAACTAAACTAAAATGATTATAAAATTAAATTACATTAAGGAATAAAATAAAATATTTAATCATGAATAAGTTCTTCTGATTTATGTCAGTTAAGTTCCAAATAAAAGGAGACAATAAATACTATAAAAATTCAATTACTAGTTTAGATTAATTTTAAACAAATAAACAGCTTTGGTTGAAATTCTGGTACAAATGATGCTCGTGATACACCACATTAAAAAAAAGTTTTATCATGATTGGAGATTTTGGTCCTAACTCCCACCCCTTCTTAGGAATGTCTTTTTCCACATTACTTCACAAAATACTGATTCTCCGAGAAATGATCTCTCCAAAAGAAACCCGTTGACACAAATGAGCTTATGCTGAAAACCCCAAATGAGAAACACAACTGCTCTGAGAGGAATATTCGGCACTGACAGGCTGTGGTCTGAACGTGTCTAACTTACTGAAGTCAGTGCCTGTGAGCTGGGCCAGGATTCGGAAAGAGCGAGACTGGGTGGTGCCGGTGCGTGGCTGCCAATCCTCCGTATCCTCAATCAGTCTCTTCTTACTGCGATCGTTGGGGATGAAGCAGGCCGTGCTTTCCATCCGCAGACCATGCCTGGAGACATGAGTCCTTCGTGACCTCTCTTATTAACCACAGCAGCACAGCACACCACGAAAAAAAATTAATTGGCGAATGGCTTCACGTAATGCATGCAGCACAGCAAGACTCAACTATGTCAAACACAGTGAGGGAATGTGCAGTAGACGAGGATCCAAAAAAATATAATCTGTGGTACATGAATTCCTTTACAAAAATATTTATTCCATGGTAACCAAAGTTTCTTACAAAATACAAAAGTTGCTACAGGTACTAGGTTACTACTACGCCAAGCTATCACGGATCTATTAGAGTAATGACATTTGTATGCAGAAACTATGATTAGCACTGTATTTTGTAATTTTGTAAGGTGATGTTTTTGCACTAGGGTTTTCAATCGTGGGGGCCTGAACTGAGCATTTTCACAATTATTTGTATTTATTTTCTTTTAAATTAGTTCTTGTTTAATTGTACTTTAATTTATAATTTCCTTTATTTTATATGATTTATAATAATAATTTATTATTATTATTATTATTATTATATTAAATTTATTTTATTAATTATGATTAATTAAGTTAATAAAGTTATAATAACTAAAATTAATAATAAATTAAATTACATGTAAAAATTTTTTAAATTTAATTACACCAAAAAAATAACTACATTAAGTTGATTAAGTAAATAAATAAATACAAATATATACATAAGTAAATAAATATAAAAAGTAACCAAAAAAAAAAAAATAAATAAATAGTAAAAAAAAATAATAATAAAAAAGTAACAAAAGGTATACAATGTTAGTCATTTTCTTTATCAATTTTATTTGTTTTTTGCTCAATATATTCACTGATTTTATTTTACAATTATTTAATAGTTCAGATTTTTATTATCTAATAATGTAATGTTAATAGTACTTAACAAAAATCACACAGACAATCATTATTAATTTCTTTGTTAAATGATATCATATAGTAAATCTTCATTTAAGTCATTTAACAATATTGCAGCAAATTATTATTTTTATTTATTTTATTTTTACCGGGGTCCGTGGGCTGGATGAGCTTGAAGGTTTAAAGGTTGAAAGCCCTCTTTTCACACATCAGATTCATAACTACATGCACACAAAATAATAAATCAAAACACCCATGAAATGTGATTTCAGTTCAGGCTCCACATCATTGCTTCATGCTCTAATGAAGTCACTCAGAGTGCAAGGCTACATTTGCTAATAGTTTCAAATGACCTAGCTAACGTGCCATTTTTCAAAACAGTTCAACTACCAAGTGAAAAAGGAACAAACACACCCTGCTGTCATCAAAAGCAAGAGTTTATTAGTGAGGTCAGCAGCAGGTCTACGTTCTTTCAGCAAGTGCATTAGAGCCACAAGCATTCAGCACTTACTTCCCCTCAGGGTACAACTCCTCATAGAAGGCTTCTCCTCTAATGAACGGCAGAGTGAAGGAAGACAGAAAAAACAGGATGAGGAGCACAAATAACAATAGAGAGGAAGAGTGGGAGCAGGACAACAGAGAACACAAGAGTGTCCATTAAAGCAGCCTAGCTTAGACCGAGTGAATGGAGGCTGTCCACTCCGCTCTGAAATATCAACCCTGTACATTTACAATTCCTCAGTGAATAATTACAGAGCGAGATGGCAACTTAAATGCGAGAAATCTGCCATCTCCTAAAGCCAGAGCTGCAACAATGCAGGCTTGGGAATTGGGAAAGATAAATTTGATTTAGGAAAAAACATGAAAACGGATCGAGGCAGAGCCATAGGGCTGGGATTTGATCGCCAAAAACTATAATTGCACAAATTTCTCAGAACAGAAGGGAAATAAGGAAAGGCATTACTAACTTGTCAAGAACTTCCATCTGTAGAATGACAAAGGAGATAAAAAAAAAAAGAGAAAGAGAAAATAGTTTAGAAATAAATCACAGAGAAATGCAGAGAAGAATAAACAGCATTTAGAAAGACAGGATGCAGACACAAACAAAGCAAACTGGGTTTTTTAGTGGGGAAAAAAGAATCACAGTGTGCTTTAAGTAACACAATGGAAAACTTGTAAAACATGAGCTGTACTTCTTATTAAATCGTTATAATAACGAAAGCACATTAAAAGAACAGAATCAGAATTAAACCATCCCAAACCTTCAGCTAAACATTACAGACACTAGATTTAATGGAGATCAAGGCTGGCTTCATAGCATAAAACCAACACTACCCTAAATACATGTTTTTCCAAATTTTGACCAATGATTTAGGATTTCTCCGATCATTTGTGACTACTGGATAAACTTTTAATTTCTATTCAATGACTCATTAAATATTTTAAAGTGGAGCAAATAAAAGAAAAATCTATTAATTAGTAAACATAATGAAAACATTTATTTTCTTTAAATATATTATTAAATTTACAATATTGTCTAGGTCCGGGAAAAACACATGCATGTATATATTTAATGAAAACATGTTATGTTTATATATTAAATATATTTAGATATAATATCAAATATAAGAAAATAAATATATAAATGCATTTACATATAAATGCTTTCAAAATATATACTGTACGTGTGTGTTTTAATATAAACATAACACATAAAACAGCATAAATGCCTATTATGTACAGAAAAAATTATTTCTGATGTGATTAATCGCAATAATCAGTTGACGGCACTTAAAAAAAAAATGTAACTTTATTTTAAGTTTTACATTGTAATTTATTTGAAAATGTAATTTATTCCTGTAATTGAGAAAAAAACTAATTAGCAACAAAAATAGTATTAAAATAGTAATATGCTATTTATAACGTTACAAGAAAAAATTATTTTAAATAAATGATGTTCACCTGAGTTTTCTATTCAGAGAATCGAAAAAGTATCACAGTTGTCTTAAAATAATTGATCATTAATAAGAAAAAGGACCATTTTTAACGGAGCATGAATAATAATTGAGCATCAATTCAGCACACTAGAATAATTTCTGAAGGATCATGTGACACCAAAGACTGGAGTAATGGCCATCTCAATAATAAATTACATATTAAAATGTATTAATTTAAACATATAAACACACAAATATGCCAAATATTTATATACAAAATGATAATATAATAGAATATAATACTATTAATTTGAACAATTTTTGTTGTTTTCATTTCATCAAACACTGCAAGCAATAGTGCCCCTCAGTGAACAGTCGTAAAACAAGCTTGTAGGTGTGCAGTGCTGTAAACATGCTCAGAATGCTGACGTGACTGAGGTCTCCATGTTCTCTGGAGATCACACACACACACAGTGATGGATCGCAAACGCACTCACAACACTCCAGCAGCCGAGCTCTGATTCACTCTCCTTTCTTCCACTACACTCCAGAGCTTTCTACTCCGGTTCTTAGCAGAAAATATTCCCACAATCCAACAGAAGTCCAAGTCTTATTTATTTATTTATTTTTCAACTTTTGAATAAAACAAAGAGGACCTCTATTTGAATAAAACATCTCCCTGCAATTTGTTTGTGAGGAAACTAGTGTTAAGGTGGATTCATACAGGAGCCTTTCCAATTAAGGCTGTTAAGTAATTCAGCACCAGGACCGTAACGGCACTTTGAGGGCTCAGCAGATTTTATGGGAGGGTCTCAACTCTATAAACAGCAACAACATCAAGTCCTGGTCTAAAGACAGATTTCAACCTTCTCGACCCGGACAGATCAAAACCTTAGACCTTCACAGACTCCTTCTCGCGTTTACGTTAAAAAACAGCACAATTTTACTGCCTCTGTCTCCACCGGACTTGACTGCTAACATCTGTTGTTTTGATCATCTTAAATAAAAGTGCTCGTTAAAATTCAGGACCTCGGCGGAAAAAAGGTACAGAACGTCCCCACATGGACAAAAACAGATGAAGACGGCCTGTTTGAGTGGATCCCAGAACAGTCTGGTCACCGGGGTGGTGATGCAACCGCCTGTTCCAACAAGGAAAACAGACACAGCTGCTTAACGCCATGTTGTTTATTACAAGCACACAAAATAAATCCAGAAAAACACTGAAGGCCAAATTCGTCAACTCACTGACCCCAAATCTCCTGTCTCACTATGTAGTAACGCAGCAGACTTCAACTTTCACAGACACTTTTTACCCATCAGGTTTTGCTGCCAACCTGGTCTCTTAAAATATGTACCTCTGTGCACTTTTTTTTCACCGCAGTTTCAAAGAGAAATGTCCACTGAGTGGCGCTAAAATGCAGGTTTGCACATTTTAATTATATTGATATAGGTATGTATTGCGGTTCAGAATTGAAACATCCATGGACTGTTGCTAAAAGTTAATGCTTTATCATGTAGAAAATATGTGCTCTACACCAACGTTTTCAAAATTCCCAGCATATTAATATTGTTTTGAAGTCATGACATGATACTTTTCAAGTATTTGTGTGAAAAATTCTGTAAATTTGTGTGAAAATGAATAAAAAGTGTTGTAGTTTAACTGCTTCTAGTGTTCACTTCTTTTGAAACTGCAGTTT
Organism: Enteromius radiatus; assembly: GCA_032357445.1. NCBI lineage: Eukaryota > Metazoa > Chordata > Actinopteri > Cypriniformes > Cyprinidae > Enteromius > Enteromius radiatus. Next base: position 8,737,266 of record JAUCMS010000024.1, read on the forward strand.
TATGTACTTGTTGGTACGTATTTTGTGTTGTGCGCTAAAAAAATGCACCTAGGTACACTTATTCCATGAGACCTCAGGTAGCGAGAAACACGCAGCTTTGGGAGTGATGAGCTCATTATTGTGGGCCAAGCTCATCAAGCACATCCTGTGGCGATCAAAGCTCACTTTTAAAGAAAGAATATGAGGCAGAGTCTCTGTCGGAGACCTGGCTAGCTGGTCACCTACCCATTGTGAGGCTGAGGAGAGTTGAAGTTAAACTTGGGGGCGTACGACACAGGCTTGATGACGGGCCCCTTGCTGGCATTGCCAGGGCCTGCGGAGAACGGCCGCGCCATCTTGTTTATGGACGTGCTCGGTGCGAATGAGTACTTGGGCTGATTGGATGCAGGTGCGAGTGAATCCTGAGTGTGGAGAAAGACACAGTGCAAATGCAACAACATGCAGGTCAAATCATGCGCACACACGCACACTAGTGGCAGCACAGGTAAATGCACAATCCCAGATACGGTTTTAAGGCTTAATCCTTTCCAAATGAGAGGATCATTGGGGGGATGATGATGTGAATGGTCTTCATGTGCTCTCACGGAAAATTGTGAGCACAGTGAGAGTGGAGGGGGATTGTTTGAGAAGTGCGAACACACCCTGGTCACAAAAATTTATCTTGAGATCAGGCCAAGGTACAGCTAAAAGATCCTACTTCATTACTCTGCTCCTGACTGGGTTGAAAGTAAAACTATAACTGATATGACAGGAACTGCTGCAGATACCTGTGCTATGGGCTTTTGCAGCCACATGAGGGCGCAGTTTCACCCATTTAAATTAAGTTTTGTTTCAGTTTTCACAATAAAATAATAATCTGATTATATATACACACACACACACACACATTTTTTCTAAATACTTTTCATTAAACATTAATTTAAATATGTGCCATGTGTGTCAAATAGAAAACAAAAAAAAATTACACAGATACAGTACATATATACACATAAACAAACACACACACACACACACACACACACACACACACATATATATATATATATATATATACACACACACGCACACATTAAATGTGTGTGTTTACATGTGTATAATATGTACCGTGTGTGTGTAATTTCTTTACGTTTTCTATTTGACACCAATGGCACATATTGTTTCACAAAAAATTTGTATAAAATAACATTTATATACACACACCCTAAATAAAAATATAGTGAAAGCTAGAAATTATATAGTTACACATTTTATCTAAAAGCTATGAGTTCATTAACTTTTGCTCTTATAGCACCTGGCCCTACTGGGAAATGCAGATTCAATCTGGGTTTGTGCATACTGTGGTGATGCTATTTCAACCAAACCAAAAAATGCTGAAGGGATGCTTAAGCAAGACCAAAAACAAGATGTTTAACATTTGAATCAGACAGGCAAACAGACAAACCACCCAAACTTCTGCAATATACTGCAACCAGCACATTAAAGCCAAAAGAACCATGAAACTTACATGAGAATGAGTTATGAATGAGCTATGAAGCACTGTGTGTTTGAATAAAATCACACTAGTTGAAAGCTGAAATAAGTATGTGTGTGGGAGTTAACTCTGATACGCTTTGGGGACAAAGTTATTCTAAGAAATAAGTTAAAGTGTATCCTAAAAGTGAAAAAAAAAAAAAATTCATAAATAAATGGTAAAATATTTACTATATACATATTCATTAATTTCAAAGAGTGAAAAAAAAATTCAAAGAGTGAAAACGTTTTCTTTCAGGGGCTATATGTAAATATACAATGACCTCACATAAAAACAAAAACATCTATGGCGAGAGATTTAGATATCTAGTGTGTGTTTGCTCAGTTCTGAAGTATTTAAAGCAGCTGAGATCTTGAGAAACTGATCTAAATGTTTTTCTTCAGATATCAGGAGCTGGTTGAGTGGTCTTGCGAAAGCTTTGCAGTTCTGTCTAACACGAGAGAAAAAGGGCAACTGTCTTACCTTCTGCTCTCCTCCGGCAGGATTAAAAGCTCTGTAGAAAGAAAAGTAAAGAAAGAATTTGTTTAAACTCTTTCATAAAAACGACTCATTTCACTGCAATGCTTAAAAATGTTAACTAAGCACAGTCTAAGGGCCTGACAGATACGTGTGCCAAACACAACAAGACTCATGGGAATTAGATCGGTTCTTTCTGGCCCCAAAATCCCATTTTGTCAGTCTGAATGGAATGTTGCAGCTGTAAGTGTGAATTAATACCTGATGGTTGTCCAGATTTTGAACACACATGTGTGACTCAAATATGTGGAATATCAAAGTGTCAGATTTGGATTAAAAATTCTGGTTAATTAAGTCGTAAACACTCAAAAAAAAAACACCTATGCTTTTGCTTTAGTTCATTTTTCTTGTATTAACGATTAACAAAAAACACATTTCAAATTATGTCATAAATAAATACCATTGAAATTATGAACATGGCAATCATACAATCACACAGCTGTATAAATAATGTGTTGGGTTCCAAATATCAAAGTACTGTGGTATTACCATCACTGTACTCAAGATAAGCACTGTATTCAAGAACTTCTGTCCTAAACTGCACTGTCTAGGTTAGTTTGACTAGGCTAGAAAAATAGTTGCATTCCATCAGTGACCTCCCCATGAGTCTGCATTTCCTGTGCCTATACACCACTTCCTTTGACAGCGTTGATGTCCTTTTGCACAGTGGCCTACTTTAACATTTAGTTTAGAGAGAAAATGTAGAAGAAAATAGCACAAGGCTGTTTTACAAGAGTTATCTATTGCAGGAAATGGCAGAGGAAATTAACAATGTCCAGTTCAACTGACAATATATACTGGAAGTTGCAATATGTGTGTATTCTATTTTCATTTGGTTTTCCTGCAAGGCAGGTAGGAAGGTAAATAAAAGAAAGCTTGTGAAGTTTTCCTAAAACACATTCGACCAGCTTTTCTTTGCCTTGTAGGCAAATATTGCATTTTCAAAATTAATCAGGCTTAAAATCAACATGAAACTGAATTTGTAAGTTATTTTACATCTATTCCATGATAGTAACAGTAGTTTGAGCCTAAACATCTATTTTTTCTATTAGTGAACCACCTGTGCAGCCTACATAATGTTGTAGAAACCTGTTACAAACACATCGAGACAAATCAATTCTGATTTCAAATTGAATTTAATGCTAAAACAAACACTGACCAAAGCACAAAACCAGGCAAGGGCAAACCAGGACAGCAGTCTAAGCAACAAAACTAAAAAGAGACTTTGTGTTTCAAAGAACCGTTGCAAACCACATTTGAAGACGTTTCCCAAATGGCTATCAAAGGCCATGTAAACCAAAACTACACCACCCTCTATAATAAAAGTATATTCCAGAATAAATACAGACATGCTCAGACGTTTGACTTCAAGCATGCCTTTCCATGGGATGCAAACACTGTAATTTATCCATGATTGACAACAAGAGACAGACACACTGACATGTCTGACAACCAAATCTCCCAAAACAATAGTCAGGATACTAGTCATCTATCAGCTTACTGGGAAAAGGGGTAATTATGAACTTTGATAAACAGATGTTTTCACAGTTATGTCACAACAAACGCCACAAAAAGAATTACATCATCTAACCATCGGCGATATGACTCATGAGGCCACGCCCACTCTCATTTCACACCTCCAATCAGCTCATTCCATTTTGCAGAATTCTAAAGATGTGGCCCGTGACCAAGAGCTGTCTGAAGAATCAGAAGTCTCTGCATCAGGAAGATTTAATGACTGAATTCATGTCCTCCCTCACACTAGAGGACATTTTATAGAGTAAATGACCTCTCTTTGACCTGAAACAACCTTAAGAAATGATGGGGTATTTAATCTCACTAAGAAATGTCAAGACAAATTAATTGTCATTCTAAAATTACAAAACAACAAATTGATTAAAATTAATTAAAAACAACTAAGTCTTTACCATCCCTTTTTTTATTTATATACATTCTTTGTTAACAAAAATATTGATTTATATATTTATATAAATATTGAAATTATATTAAAAAAAGTATTTTTTTTCTTATTGAATAAACAGTGATATTACAAAATATTAAGCAGCAACATTTGATATAAATCAGAAGAACCATTGACATTGAAGACTGGAGTAATGATGCTGAAAATTCACCATTGCTTCACAGCAATACATTTTATTTTTAAGCATCTTAAAGTACAAAATTATAATAATAATAATTATAATATAATAATTTCACAAAATTATTATTTTTTTTCTGTATTTTTGATAATACAAATACATCACTGGAATCATTCATATATGAGCTAAGCCCGGTTTTATCAAGGGAGACGCATTCCTCATAACTCAAGCACAAGTTTTTATCCCTCTTCACTTAAACAGGCCATTACTAACTGCTACAAGCGCTTACCTATGTGATGACATATAAATGATTCGTGCGCACCCAAAAAAGGAAGAGCACCACATTCATAGCTGTGGTTTGGACCATTAAACAGGCTCTTCGTCTTCTTGTGTTGATCACAGGGACGGCCTAATGACAGAGCAGGAAGGAGTGCATCTGTCACTCTGCAACTACGCTCATCTTTGCCATTACTCATCTCTTAGCCACAGACTCTTTCCACCAGTAGCTTCTGTTCTGTCTGAGGGCAGTAAGGTCCATTTCAAACTTTCCTTTTTTGGGCTCTTTCTGCAGTTTCCCAAACGGAGTGCAATGTAAGCGATTTCAGAATTGCGTCCAGAGGCATTGGAGTTTTCCCATCTCTGTGCTAAAAAGCGAAGGTCAGCTCAAGTCACAGAGTTACCACTATGTCTCCGAATTATCTGCTCTACCTTTAGCCCAGGGTCGTCCGAGTCATCGGAGAGTTTTATTACGACATATTTAAAGATTTGTTCCATGCATTTAATATCGTCTGCACAAAACAACAGGCCCAAAGATCTAGAGGGCATTTAATTCTGCTTAAATGCCACAGAAGGTACCATGCCAAGTTATCAGCATGAATGCTATGGCAACAAGCAAAAGACAATTTTATTTGGAGTCGTGTTACTGCATGTTAGATCAGCTCTCTAGACACAGTTTTGAGCCAAATCAAATCAAATTAAATTAAATTAGGAATTAGCAATTTCAATACCACAGACCAAAATTAGTAGCAAAATATCACAACAGAGCATAAGTGTGACTGCCCGGTTTTTAAGTGGCCTTGATTTTGTCTCCATTAAATGTTACATTCATGCATTTGGCAGAGTGGTCTTACTGTGCAACAATTTTGTTTACTGACAATCAAACCTATGATCTTGACATTGCCTAGTGCCATGCTCTTCCAACTAAACATAAATCATCTCTGTAGGCATTAAAAAACTAATAATAATAAATAAATCTTCAGCAAATATCGTAATAACCAAACCAACCAGCTCCAAAATGAATCATGATGTTTAATTAAAAAATGAATTATTAAAAACATAGGGAAACAACAGTACAATAAAAACACTGAGCACTTCATAATTATTTATTCAACATAATATATATTTTTTTATAATTACAGAAAAATAATTCATGTATATTAAATAATAATATTAATTAAATAATTCTATGTTAATAAATTAAATTATTGCATATAATGGTATTACTAATATTTTAGAATTTTCATTTTAAGTGCAAGTAATTTTGTTTAATTGCCTATATTTATTTGCTTTATTAATTTTAGTACTTAATCCTAAACTCATTTTATTTCAGTTTGTTTGCCAAGGAAACACTTCTAATTGATGTACATTTTAAAATTATCTTTTTTTATTATTATTTAATTTAATTTATGTTCACTTCAATATTTAAAATGACCAAATTTTTGTTAACAATAACACTAAATGTATTTCACAGTTTTAAGCTACAAATAAAGTTCCACTGGAACAGTGATGTACAAATCTTGAAATTTGTGGTAGGTTTGTTTTAGATATCAACACTATTTCAATATCTCTATGTAGTAAATAAATGGGATTTTTACTTCTGTACTGGACTGTTGCACTCTATAGGCATTCTGAACAAAGCAATAGTAACCCACCGTAAACAGACAGTTATATTAGCAGGACTACCACAATACTATTAACTAAAGTAAATGGTGTCTAACAAATCTTTTTTCAGAGTTCAGGAATCTGCTCCTCTTCACAGTTGTTAACGACTTTGATTTGTTGTTTAAAATGCACCACCTGTTGTAAAACTCTTTCAAGACTGCAATAAAAGGGTTAACAGTGATGTATTAACCAAAGAACTCAATTTCCTGTGAAGTCATCCTTTCTCCCTGTGATACTGACACTCAAAGGCGATAAGTGTGTGTGTGTGTGTGTGTGTACCTGCTCAAAGTGAGCGCGAGAGAGTCGGTTGCGGCTCTGATCTTGTTCTGTGCCTCCACATGGGTCATCTCCTCTGCGTTGGCATCAGAGATGGAAACCAACCAATCCCCAACACCCACTCCAGCCTGGGCCGCCTTACCACCTGGGGTCAGCTGAAACAGCCACAGAGAACAAACATTAGTCAGTCTGTATGTAATGAAGTGTCATGAGATGACAAATTCAAACAATTTTAAACCTAAACCAGATTTGTACTTTTTTTTTTTTGAAGAGCACATGAGTTCTGCTGATAACAAACACAAGACAGAGGGTTGTGAGAGGCTACCAGGGTATAAAAAAAAAAAAAAAGATGAATGTCTTAAAAGCACATTACCAGGTGGTTGCTAAGCTGTTTTGGGTAGTTACTATGTGGTTTCTTAATGATCAAAGCCGAAAGTGTTCACCCCCAAGTCTCCATGACTATTCTGGTCACAACACATGGCTAATCTTACTCCTATAGTATGTAAATCTACAGGAATTTTTAGCTTGTTTTCACATCTGTCAAGTGGAAACCATGAGTCTCATAGATTAAAGTAACAACGCACAACTCCTTAATAAGCTGCATAATTTTAGATATCATTCTGAAGCATGCAGAAAGGAAGCATCATTAGCATCAGTTTTTTTCGTTAACAAAGCAGAAATTAAAATATTAATATGTTAAAGAACAGATTTTTTTTTTTTTATGAAATGACAATTAATATATACAACTAATAAAAATGACAAAAGCATAAAAAAAATTACAAAAAATTAAATCAAAAAGAAATTGTACAATTAAAGCTCATTCACAATATTTTTAAAACTATATAATAGCAAAATATTAAATTAACACTGGTAGCATTGTGTCGGACAAGTCTGTACTATAGCATAGTGATGTCCGCCTCAACATCATTAATATGAATCTCCAAAAAGAATAAACTGATACATTTGATATCTAAAAGTTGAATTTATTATAATTTGACCCAGATTCGGAATGTCTCAATTCAGGGCTCTGTGTTTAAGTAGGCCACCAGCAAAAGAGAAGATTAATAGCATTTCTCTGAACTTGCAAACCTGTTCTATCAAGTCCTTTGTCACTATTTAATTAAGAAAAGATCATTGCTTTACGAGCATTCAAAAGCACTTCAGTTGCATCAGTTTGAATAAATGACACAAGCATTAGATTCAAAAGCAAGATCAGCTAAAAATGGATATTAGCCAACCACACCTCAAGCGAAGCCATTCATCTTTTCAAAACCATGTCAACTCTAAAACCACTGCAGAAAAAGAAGCAGCACCTTCCAATCAATCAAACTCAACCACACAAGAACAAACACACCTGAGAGGAAGCAAAGTCTACGGCACAGACAAAGAACTCACAATGTAACACTGTTGGTAAACCTGTCATCATAACAAAAAGCTCAGTCTAAAATAAACCAGCACTTTAACACAGCATTGACTCTTACAGTCTTACTGTGCAGCATTTTCAGATAAGACCGACTTGGCAATGAAGTGAGCCACAGCATATAAAATCACTCAGAAAAAGGCCAGAGGCATCGCCCAAAAGGGAAAGTGAAGAGAATGTAGGGAAATATGCTAGTGCCAGTGTTACATGGAAATCAACATTCAAATTTTGGAACATGAATAATGCTCTTCTGCTGTCTGGACTCTGTGTACCTTCCGAATGGGAAATGACGTTCTGTGTGTCATGCCTAGGAATGCATGAGTCACATTCCCATATATCCCTGACTTATGCTAAAGAAGCCACAGATTTATGCTAAATCGCTTGTCCACTATTGTAAAAGCAAAACCAAAAATGTGAACCTCCCAGACTTAGTCAGCCTGTGTCTAATGTCTTCTGGGAAAATATGACTAGTTACAATTTCATATTACTACAGTGCAAAGTGTGAACAACTTGAATGACACACAACCCAGACCCAAGATCCTGCCAAACTGATCTGCCATATAAAATTTGTGAACGTTCATTCCAAACCATTTGAGCTCTGCCAAGTTTTGGAGAAATGTTCTGACCTATTGTTGATCTGGCAAGCAGTTCAGCAAGATTTCCGTTGGCGATTAACATTTATAAGGAAACTTGGCTCAAAACTCCCACAGAAATGGTAGATAGGAAATGTTAGAGTCCCAGCCTAAAGCTAAAAGGTAAACTTGTGAAGTTTTTCTTGACCTAAACAGAGAGGATGAGTCTTGGCATTTCCTTTCAAAGTGCAGTTGCTCTGCTTTTATATGGCCAACAATAGAACGAATAGATGGTGGAGTTCCAAGACCTACCAGTAGGGTTAACAAAACCCATGCGAAACCTGATGCAACAGCATCACCGCATTTGGCCGCAAATAAAAGCATCTCGAAATGTAAAATGCTGTGCATCATTAATAGCACTTAGTGTGTGTAATAACATAATAAGACATTTGGTGGTAACACCCTAATAAGATCCAGCTTTTCTGCTGGCATGTAGGCAATGTCTATATAAAGCTGTAGTCAAACCCTTAACATCTGCCCTGGACATTTCAGACTCTATCGCTTAATTCTCCAAGTTTTACCACATTTCCTGTCTCCTGCTTGCCATTCACTTCGACAAACATTTACAAGTCTTCTCTGCCGAGCTTTGAATTGCACTCTGGAGTTGGACAGCACTGGGGGAAGAGAACAAAAGTTATTGTCCTTGAGCCTCTGCCCTAAACTGCCTGTTTGAGACCATGCAAATATTTATGAAACACAAGAAGTACTGTGACGTCGTCAGGACATCATGAGGAAATGGCTGGGGCCTGAATAACAGACACACAGTCCCCCACCAGGTGTAGCACTTTGGCAAGCATACAGGAAACGAACCAGACCCAAAGAGGCCCTAGGAGAATTTATTAAAACATTAAGTTAGTCTTGAACAATTTAGAGAAAAAAGCCAAATTGTGGTTTCCTTGATAAAACTCTTATCACGTTTTTTTTTTTTTTTTTTTAAGTTAGCTGTGCCTGAGGGTAAAGCTGCACAATTTTTTTTTTTTTATCATTTTCATGCAAGACCATCAAGTTTTTATCTTTTTGATAAACAAGATTTAAATGTATTTATTTAATATATAAAATATAAAATACATATAAAAAGATCATACAGCTTCTCTTGTTGACAACAGTCTGTTTAATCACTTTTTAATAGCCTTTTAAAAGTTGGGGAAGGCAGTTGGTGCATGTTGTGTTTCCAAGTAAAACTAATTGAGCTGCTTGAATATTAAATAAGCAGGATATTCAAACTGTTCTTTTGCATGAAATGGAAGCAAATAGTGAATGAAATAGCTGTAAACTGACTTTAAGCTTCAAAAAAAAAGCACCATATACATAAAGGCTATGTGATTTAAGGTATATTCTGTGGCAAAAGTACTTACATGGCGTGTTTATCATTCTAGAGCTTAATATGCTCACTATTCACTTTTTGCATGAACATTGCATAGAGCAGTGCAACATCTTGCTCAACACCCACTGTGATCTGTAGCAAAAAATGTAAATTAAAATAAATAAAATACAGTAATAAAATGCAAATATTTCAAAAATGTAAAAATGTTTCAAAACAGGTTAGTATTTTTATTTTTCACAATTATTAATTGATTAATTCATTTATTTAACTTTTTGGGAGAACTACCAATTCAGAGGTAAACACATGGAGGAAAAAAAAAGGCACAATAGGGGAAAAAAATTATGTCCAAAGACAAAAGAGAAGGAGAGAAGACAAGGGAAGAGTGGACGGTGGAGTATGCAGATTAAGCTGATGGACACGACCACCTGTGTTCCTGGCTCAAATTCAGAGCCCAGCTGTTCCTTGACTTTAGTCTGGTGGCAGTAAAGTGCTGCGCTAAGACCTTTTACAAGTCAAAGGGGGAAGCGTTAAGAAACCTTAAACCTTCTGACATCAATATAAAGGACGACACAAGAAAATACATTTATACAAACAGCTAAAAACAAGGACAGCTGTCAGATGTTCATGGAGGGATGATTTGGGTCACAATCAACAATAAACCCCAACAAACATTTCAACATACATTTCCTATACATGTCCCAGATATCTGATGCTAAACAGTCTTTAAAAATCATGGCCCGCTAACAATTATACACGCAGACACGCAGTGGCCAGTCCTTTTGTTTTTAATGGTGCTCAAAGTTTATGGTGACCCTAAAGATCACCCTTGCAATGACGTTAAAATCCTTGCAGCATTTCACTTTCCATTTCCTTATGGGGGGCTGTAAGATTCTGGGCCTCAGTGCAATTGCGTCAGCTGATATGAGTGAGCCATAAATATCTTAGAAGTAAGAGCCAAGCTTCAACCAACCTAGAGCAGCCCCTGCCACGCCTGCTAACAAGCCCTCCAAAAGCAAATAAAATATATATTGACAAACTTGTTAAAAAGACTCTGACAAACTCTAATGATTAGGTGCACAGGCCAGAGACCCTGGGAATATGATGAGTAAACCCAGTATTTTCTCTACTGCAATAGTTCAGCCAAAAGTTAAAGTTATGTCATTGTTTACTTACTCCTATTTTTCAACCATACACGCTCTTTTTTTTCTTCCTTGGGAAACACAAAAGCAGGTTTATTTTAAAGGATCTTCTTAATGACAGTGCATGATAATGAGCTATCACGCTCAAAAACAAACAACAATATACTATTAACAGTAATTTACTTGTGCACTATATTCTGTGGTCAAAAATGTATAAGAGTGATGTGCCATTATTTTTTTTTTAACTGAAAGTGAACTGCCACAGCCATTGTAATCAAATATTTGAGCATCAAATATAACAGAACCATGTGCCACCGAAGACCAAACCATTTAACTTTGCCATCAAAGGAATATATGACATTTTAAGATATATTACAATAGACAGCTTATTTAAATTGTAATAATATTTCACAACATCATAAAAGACTTCATTCTGAACCATGTCATTAGCATTTAAGGTCTGTTTTCCTTCAAGAAATAAAAACTTTTAACTCTTATATCTTTAATAAATTGGATTAAGTCAACTTTTAAAAGCACACTAGCATGTAGATGGCCTAAAAGCTAACAGACAATGACTAAAAGCCATAAAACTCCAACTTTAATTTTATGGGGTCTCTAACCTCCAGAGTAAAATGCACAATGTAATAAACGTCTTCATCAAGGGAGCAGACCAGCCTCAGTTCGGCTTAACGTCACAGAGCTGGAACCCCAGGGAACAAATCACAAAAGAAAAACTCAAACTGTGCTCTAATCTTCTAAAGATTACATCATATATAATTTTCTAATTGCAGTTGTGTTTAATTTCAGCTGAATGGCATGTTGCCTGCTAATGCAAACCAGATGGACATCCACTGAAGCAAATACAAATCATAACATTTGTACACTGAAATGATTATGGACTTCATAGCTAGTACACACAGATCCATCCGTCTCTGTGCGTGTCATCTGTAGGTTTCACTTTCATTGATTTCACCAGGAAAGTATTCCTTTGAGGTCCAAGAACCATGTCATCTGGTTTTGGGAATGATTTGAGACATTAATGGATAGTGGGTGCAAAAGTAGACAAAGGGCTGTTCTGTTGCCAGGAATAGGAAAGCAGCGTTAAAATCCCAGGAATGTTGAAGAAATGTGCCGATGTGTGCAATGGAAAGAGAACAGGAGGAGGAGGGGGAGGAAAGAAGGAATCAAGGAAAATGCTCTGAGAAATCTGAAGGCCAATCCAGCTTCCAACCACCATCAGCTGATGAACTGAATCCCTACTTATGACATAGGAAAAACACAATCGCTAAAGCCGCTGGACTGAATTAGTAACAGTAGACTGGAGTGGGTTTTTTGTGCATTATGTGGTTTCTAGGGTGTTACTAGCTGGTTACTTAATGGTCCTTAAAGTCAAAAGAGGCCAAACCAAAGACATGCACTAAATATAGCTTGACACCTCATTTAAAGGCACCGTTTACCCAAAAATAAAAAAAAATTCTTGTCATTGTTTACTCACAATGTTGTTACAAATGTTGCACCTGGTTAAATCTTTAAAATGCACATTTAGATATTTTAAATGTAACCATAGAAGTTTATGTTTGTTCATTTAAAGTCCACGTAATCAAAAACTAAAATATCCAAAAATCCAAATGAATTGAATGGTTCAAGCCTAAATTAAATCTCTTTATCGTATAAAGCAATTGTATCTCTTCAAAAGCCTTGGATTAAACCTCTTGATTTGTTGGTAACACTAACAATTCTCACTATTAACTAGTTGCTTATTAGGATGCCTTTTAACAACATATTGGTTGTTTATTAGTTCTATAAAAGCACCATATTCTACATCACTAATTCTACCCAATACCTAAACTTAAAAACTACCTTACTAAATATTAATAAGCAGAAAATTAGTAGCTTATTGAGGCAAAACTCATAGTTATTGACATGTTAATAGTGAGAATTTGACCTACCTGGACTTTCAATGGATAAAACTTACAATATGGTTTTGACAAACATTTGGAATAACATGGGCATAATAAAAAAAAAAAAAAAAAACTTAATTTTTATATTTTAACAATCTATCCCCTATCCCTATTAGATTACTGCACACGTTTAGACAAAAATCATAAATCCTTAAAGTGCTTTAAGGAACAGTTTACCTAAAGATTAAAATTAAGGCATATTTTACTCCTCATCTTTCTTGCCTGTAAGGCACAAACGATGCAGGATGTTACATGACAACGTTTAAAACACAATATTAGTGGTTTGTTCAAATCCTTAGCAAGCACCAGTAATTATTATGTATAACAGCAAACGATCAAGCAGTCCTTATAAATAAACCACTGTTCCATTTCATCACTCTCCTGCTTGAATGACCGGCCTTGTGCGCCTAAGCCTCACTCTTTAACCTCTTTGTTCTCCCATTGAAGAGATGAGGGGGGGGACCACCCATCTTCAAATTACTACTTTAGAACCTGTGGACAGAGAATATCTTCATTACCTCATGACCTGTTTAGACCCAGCACGATTTAACACTGCATAACTTGACAGTTCGCAAACTGTAATAAGAGGGCGTAGACTTCCTTCAAAATGAATGAACCGCCACCCTTCAGATCAGACTAACAAATCACCTTTAACAGCATCGTGTAATCTCAAACGACAGAACAAACACACCTAATGATTCACCTCCTGTCACGCTAATTACTTGCTGATGTCAACCTGAACACAGGAAGCCGTCTGGCTGTAACATTCCACTGAAAATTCATTTTCACGTCTGTCAAGAGGTGAGGGCGACTGAGGAATGAAGTGTTTATTTTGCGGTGATGTGTCAAACCCACGGCACGTTCCAGTGTAGTATTTGGGTATTACACGGTGATAACATGCCAGTTTGGTGCTTTACAATTGAGACTGTGACCTCACATAAAGAGCCACTATAAAATCTGAATGGACTTCTGCCTACTTTTATCAATTTTCCATTTCTCTGAGGCAACGCTGTACTGGCTCCTGCAGTTTTCCTTAAATTTCAGAAGATCAGCTTAATTTTGAAAACGACAAACATTGTTTTTGCCATGTTAGTTGCATAGCGTGAGGAGATGCCGGTATCTGTTCAATCCTGTAATGAAATCATTCTTCATAAACACAAGATCCTGCACTGTACTTTATGAGAAACTAAATCAGGTTATGAATGACACGCACAGACACGCTCCTGCTATTGCATAACATCTGGCAGCACCAGGCAGCTTTATGACCGGCTCTCACATTGACGGATGAAGTCACCATTTTGACTGAAGCAGACATTTAAGGGAGTGTTAGCACAAGTCATCAGCGCTGACAGACATCTGTGAGCTAAACAGATGTACACAGCTGTAGGTTATACTTCCATGTCTGACAAAGCGAGAGAAATGGTGAAAAGTCTGTGAGAAATTATATCCTATATAGCTGCCTTGACATTTAGAAACAGAATTTTAAATCTAAATATTTAGTCAAAGTATTTAAAAATAAATGAATCCAGAAAACATTACCATTTCAGGAATTGTTTTAACTTTAATGATACTTCTGGTGACTTCTTCAGCCAAGTGGGAATAGTTATTAATATAAAAATTAATATGCATTACTTAATCTAAAAAACTGAAAACTGAAAAACTAGGCCAACAAAATTTGTCCATTAAGGGGCAACACATCGGAGCGAAACTTTTTCATTATTTTCTCAAACTCATGCTGAGGCGTGTTTCTTGTACAGTGACGTAACTCACTGCTTAACCACTGTACTATGATGATTTATTGGAGAAATTAAGCAAAATAAAAAACATGCTTCTCACTGCAGGTCGTAACCTTACAAGTCACATCATGTGACTGACGATGCTTCTAGTCATAAGTCACAATGTTTACAATTTCTTATGTGTACTCAAACCACAAACAGCTTCCTTATGGTTGTCTGTGCATATTAATCTGAGATACAAGAAAGCATATCGGCAGTATTTTTTCAAAACCAAAGACTCATTATATGTCCCTATTGTATTCATATACATACGGAATGACCTTTCTTGTCCACAAACGTTCTAGCTACCAGAGTTTGTGTGTATACTACAAACAACACTGCTCAAATAAGGAATGGAAATTCTGCGTCTGGACCTGATCTGTTCAATATGCTCCATTGGAGGTGCTATAAAGCCAGGATTCAATGACCTTAGAGAGAGAACAACGCATGCTGGAAACTAAACAAAGCATAACATATCCTTGTGAGGAGACATCTGAATGGAGTTCTGAAGCAGCCCTTTTCTTACAGGGTTGATATCAAGCGGTGACATGTTTCTGAAGGAATGTGAGTGTTGAAATAGACTTCATGAAGCACTGAGCACACTTTTCTCATTAACTCTATTGCATTTCCTTATGAGGTTGTGTTTGATGCCTTTCTGTGTGCAGAGGCAGGACTGTAAACTGACACAGAATTGGTGCAAAACCCGATTATGAAGATAAAAACACCTTGAGTGAGTGATGGGTTCACGCTATCTAAATGAAATCTGCTAAACGATTTGTTCATTTGTCAAACTGAAAAGTGGGAACAAATGAGATGAATACATCATTTATAAGCAGCTTGCAGCTTAAGCTGTAAACAAAACATGTATATAACCCATCACTACATCCAAGATGGAGGTCACTTACCCTGGACACGGTCAGAGGCATGTTGAAGTCCTTACCTCCCTGAAGCCGAAAACCCCAGGGAGCAGGTCCGTTGAGAGTTACACTATATATATTCATGGCCTGAAGAGAAAACAAACACAAATGAAAGATTATAGTCACAGTAATAATATTGTAAGTGATTCAGAGCTCCTAACAAAGCTCAAACCAAACATTCCAGACCCACACACATGAACCGTGTCTGGTATGCTGTTGACGTCTTACTGTCGGTGACTTAAATCCAACAAACTTTTTGGATTGGAAGGTAGATTGAATTATTATAATAAAATTTTAAATATATAGTTATCCTAATGTACCCTCAAACGTGCAGTACACTCATAAAAAGCTATATATACACACACACACGTTACAAACACTTCTAAAAATATATATGAATATATATATGAATATACAGCTACCATGTTATTGCAAAGGTCTCTATTTAAACTTGAATAAATCTAAGTATATCCAACTTTATTTGTATACAACACAATCTCATAAATCAATGTGAACTATAGCAAATCTTAGCTGCTTAATTGGTTATATCACGGCAAAATAGACTAGATTATCGCCAAGCTCTTCTCTGCTAAACACGACTAGGCATAACGATATTAAGACTTTTGTGAAGCTGGCTTTAAAAAAAAACAAAACAAAAAAAACACACACACATTTGACTTGACAATTAAACAAAAGTAACAAGACTGAAACCATAAGAAAACACTTTTATTCCTGAGTGGCCAGTTGTTCACTGTCAAATGGTGGTGTTCGTGCAGACATTTGAGAACTGGCTTATTTAAATTAATTATCAGGTAGGTGACAGAAATAAGCACCTATATATTTCCGTGGTGAACTGCAAATTGCTGGTCAGTGCTACACAATGAAAGCACACATTATCTACACTCTAGCAAACCCGCAAGTGAAAAAGCAATACATTATGACCACCAGCAATACTTTAAAAGCTCAACATAGATTTACAGCACTCAGGGACTGTTCGAATAAAGCATTTACATATGTTTTGACAGTAGATTAATTTAATAACTAATGAATTAATGGGTCATTTTATATTTCTGAAACACTCAAATAATCCACCGATGGCAGATCCAGCACATCATTGCATCACTATGTTGATTATGTTACAGGTTGGTACAAGAGCAAAAAGTAACATGACATGAATCTAAAAGCCAAGGACAAGCAGAGACCCCCAAATTGTGACATTTTCCCCCTCCCTGTGACTTATGGTTCCCAAACTCCAGAGGCTAACCTATCCCACACAGAGTTTACCTGTTACAGTGTGGCGTGTCACACACATACCTTATGCCAAGGGCCAAACTTGTCACCCAAGCCTCCAGAAAACCAAGTGGAAATCTGGCACTGCGAGACAGCCTGACTTTCTCACTGCTGGCAAAGCTCAACTCCCTCCCCTCCTTCTTTGTGACATGGATTCGCTCCACGTCTCTCTTACTCCACAGGCTATATAAGGAATGTAAAACTACACCAAACTATTTCAGCCCAACACCCACGAGTCACGGAGAGGGGGAAGAGAGACAGAGAAAGAGAGGGAGGGAGTGAAGGAAGAGAAAACATCTACTACCTCAGATTCTCTGGCTCTAGATAGAACATTTAAACCCATAAACTACTAGAAAAGACATCAGAAGGCAGGTTGGATGGGTGGGAAGCCAAATGAACATTCCTCTCAATGCGGATAACATATGTTTCATGGTAGCACCCACTGTTGGGTACAATTTGAGAGAGCAGAGGCACGGTTTTGCCCTGTGGTAAAACTGCAATTGAGAAGATATTACACATTCTGAACGGTCTTTTCGCACTGTGAGAATAACATATGTTTCACACTGCAAAACCGTACCACCCAAAGCAGGTTTTGTCTTACTGAATACAATCTGAGAGCATAAAACGGCTGCTGTTGTCGTACCCTGTAGTAAAACTGTAATTGAGAGGGCACTGTACTTTTTCAAAGGTCTCTTTTCTGGTGCATTTCAATTTCCCACTAAATACCTTCAATTTCATACAGTCCTTTGTGATAAAAATTACTTTTAAAATAACATTCACTCATACGTTTGACATTTCATCCCCTAGGGTGAATTAGACTGTGCTTAAGAACTGATAAAACTGAAAATGCATATAATTATGCATAAAACAGTCAAGTGTTCAAGCAGTCTGAACTCTTTTCTGTCTATGGGGTTATGGGAGTGCAAGATTAAACCATGTACTTTGCAAACTACATGCAATTCATATTGACCTATGAACTGTGCATAAACTATAATTAGTTTCATTTAACTATTTCTTCAATAAGATGACAAATGGCAAGGCCTTTGACCAGCGAAACTACCTTTTGTACACAATTTGCAATGAGCTTGAATTTACCTGTGTAATTATGACTTAAAACTAAAGGATCATTAAAATAAAAATAAAAAAATAAATAAAAAAAAAACTCGCATTTTCTAAAAACAGTATTTAGCTCATTAAAGGGGAACCCATAATATATGTAAAAGCACATTAAAATGTAAACTACTGTATTACTAATTGGCTGTTTAAAAAAAAAGTAGCCAATGCATTGAAATGAAACTGCAGTTTTAAACATGCCGCGTTACATTAAAAACACATCAGGCGATAGCAATTTCAATTCATCATAATACTCATAATAAATCAAATACACACAGCTCGAACTGGTGCAGAAGTTTACCATCATAACCGGTTAGAACTTCCTGCAGTACTTCTCATATGAGGTTCTATGTAACCTAGAAACGTGATACACTCTTTTTTTAAAGCCTGGTTGCTGCCGGTACATCCAAAAAGAAGATAGATAGCAGCGCATTTACCTCTTTCTGATCGGCAGACATCGCAGCCACCTGTCTTCTGGTCTGATAAGCTGTTATAAAGAGATCAAGTAAACTTCACAACTTTCTGGACTTGGGCGTCAGGTCGCGCGCAGAAGCCGCAGGTTTTCCCTGTTGGATTTTCTTTTAGTAGGACTCTGATTATACGTCATGCGTCACGTGGAGGCCTGACGCACGGTGCTCGGTGGGCGCGCCCCCGTGGCCAGACTAACATATGTTCTATGGCGTGTTTGAGTTTGTATTTAATTATAAATTCAACGACTGTTTATTACCCTCCAGCAGGTACTCATGTTTAGTTAAATACAGACACTGTTTTTTTTTTCTTACAATAATTTATATCATGTATCTTTTGTGAAATAGCTATTTCTATTTATTTATTTCTATCAACAATAATTTGTTGTTTTATTGAATGTGTTTATGCATTTTCATATTTTTATTTTATTTTATTTACATTTGTTAGTTTATATTTCAATAGGATTTTAATATAGCTAATATTATTTTTAAAGAGTATTTTTTCTTCATTCTTTAAAATTGGCTCTAAATGAGAAATTCAGAAAAAAATCTAATTCATATTTGTTCATCATTTTGGCTTGGCTTTGTTCACATTTAAAAACATTGCTGGGTTGTTTCAACCCAACTTTGGGTCAAATATGGACTAACCCAACTTTTGGGTTAAAAATGTAATGTACAAATTTATTCCAACAGCTGGGTTAGTCCATATTTAACCCAAAGAAAAAATGAATCTTTAAATATAATATTAGCTATATTAAAATGATATTGAAATATAAACGAGCAAATGTAAAAATATGAAATTGAAAATGCATAAACACATTAAATAAAACAACAAATTATTGTTGATAGAAATAAATTAATAGAAAGAACTATTTCACTAAAACGTGGGGGAAACAAAAAAACAAACAGACTATGACATAATTTCCAATCCACATAAAGAACCTCAGTCAAAAGAATTAAATTAAATGCAATTACACAACCAAATGAATTATACACAGAGAAACAGAACAAGCTAAGACAGACTAAATCTAGAAGAAGTGTGGCAGTGTCTCGAAGATGCTTCAAGAAACCTGCAAAACTATGTGCAAGTGCACTGAGGGCAAAATCTGCTTTAAACACAAGGAATGGTCACATGTTGATTTAACTTAGTTAATAGAATTAATTGATAAAGATATTCTATTTATGACATTATTTTTGTCAGCATCCTCATTTTACTGCATTTTTACACAAGTGCCTAAAACGTTTAACAGTACTGTAGCTTTGCAGGTAGGTTCCTTGAAGCATCTTGGAGATGTCTTAGTCTGTCTCAGTTTATTCTGATAGACTGGATGATGGTGAAATCAGATCTCTGTGTAGAGCACTGGCTGTTGTCAGGCTAAAAAACGAAAATTTCAGTTCATTAGTTAATCAGTTAATGCCTAAATGAATGTTTGGAAATTCAAAATGAGATTTCCCACTTACACACACAGCAAAAGATAGAAATAACTGAACCATTTTAGCTGGTGAAAACAGTGTTCTAATAATTGTTTGGCCAAATGATTTTTGAAAAATTTTATTGCAATTTTACAATTATTACAATATTATTTATTGTTATTATTTATAACCAGTTGCTTCCATAAACAATTTTAATGATGAAAAAGAAAACATTATCACATCACAGTATGAATTATGGCATTGTATCAAGGGTTAAAGTGTGAATTACTTACAGTCTCCAGTAGATGGAGACAAAACACCACAAATCTACTGTAGTTCAACATTATTGTTACTGAAATTTTCCCAGCACTCCCAACAAGAGCTGCGTGTCATTCAACTCATAGCCAACCTGCTGCCATAAAAAAAGTAAAAAATATATTTGATATACTTTTATAACGCACAGATTTGTCTATGTTTGACCTTAACAAACTAATGTAAGTTTATTTTCCTTTTAAACATTTCTAACTTGCTTGAAGAATAAAACAGCTGGAGGGTTTCAGTGCAGCTTTACGGAAGCCGGTGTTACTTTGTTAAACATGGCTGACGACTTTGGCTTTTCGACCTCCGACAACGGAGTTCACGCAGAAGAAGATCCGGCCGCGGCGTTTCTGGCCCAGCAGGAGAACGAGATCGCCGTGATCGAGAACGACAGCGCCGGGTTCGGTGCGCTGGAGGACGGCGGACCTCAGCCCGCCAACACCTACACGTTGTTCGGAGGTGAATGTGTCACTCCGGCCTACTGGCTCGCATTTCATTGCTTTTATTATTATTGTTATACGATTTGTATACTATTGTTATACGATTATTCAGATTTGTTAGTGTAAACGTAGTGTACAATCAGTATCCTTCTTACATGTATGTACCGTGGTAGTGCGGTAAATACCATGGTATACGAAAATGTTGCTTAAATGAGTGCCACATCACTAAAGAAAAGTTGATGTTAAGTAAAGATTATGTTCCATAAAGATATTTTGTAAATATTTTTTTTACCGTAAATATATCAAAACCTAATTTCAGATTAGTGATATAAATTGAAAATAACCTTATTTAAAAAACTTTAAAGGCGAATTTCTTTCTCTCTCTCGGTATACACACACACACACACACATATATATATATATATATTTATTTATTTCGGTTTGTTTTTGTACCCTCAAATTTTCAAATAGTTTTCAAATATCTCAGTCAAATATTGTCCTATCCTAAAAATAAACCATCCATCAATAGAAAGCTTATTTATTCAGTTTGTTTCAGATGATGGATATCAATAAAAAAAAACATGACCCTTATGACTGCTTTTGTTGTCCAGGGTCACATATTATATTATATTGTATTATATTGAAGTATCATCATCTTCATCATCACCTTCATCACAATTATCCATAAACTGAGAGTCGTGGAGTGAGATTAATCATGATTGACAACAACTATGAAGACACTGATTTGGATAGTTAATTGTTGTTAGGTAAAGTCCAATCTAATATCACCAAAAGTTGTTTTAGTAGTCTAACATCACATCTTCAGCTTTAATGCTAAAGTCAAACCTGCCCCACTGTCAAATTAAGACAAGCAAGCAAACTGCACTAGCAAAGGCTATTTTTGTAAAACAAAAGTGTAGAGACAATCAAGGTTGCTGAACTAAACTGCTTTGAAAAGTGAACACACCAGCCCACCAGCTGACTAGATCTAGAAATTGTGAGAGAGGTCTTTACCGACTCACAGTCTGACAAGGTGTGCTGCATTCCAGTGATGCTTGTAATGTTTCTATAGTCAACGTAGCATAGAAACTGTTGTCTAACGAGTGCTTAAACTTATGTTGTTTCTGCTGTTTGAGTGCAGACGATTTTGGAGAAGCACCAGCTACTGCTTTAAACGGAGATATGTTTCAAGTGAGTGTGGTTAGAAAAACAACAAATCTTCTTGTATTAAATGTCCTTGTTTGTTTTTGTGTACTACAACACAATTGTGCCTGGAACGGACGTTGTTAACGTTACATCACTTGTAACATTAGGACACCAACGGCACAACTGACAGCTACTCAGCCATTGCCCAAGTCGACATGCAGAGACAAGAACCTGAGAGCCTGCGCAAATGGAGGGAGGAACAAAAGGCTCGGCTGGAGGAATTAGGTATTGAATTATTTCCTGTATAATTACAAATTACATTCTATTGGAAATTGTGCTTTTTGTGTTTGTGTTGTTACCAACTGTTAGACTGCCAAGTTAAATTAAGACAATTATTTAGCATGTCATCATTTTAGAAGGGAGACATTTCTTGCCTCTTAAAAGCTGGTTTAAATATATGTATTTAAAATAAATAAATAAATAAATATAAAACCAGTGAAATACATTTAAAATTATCCAAGTTATTTCACAAAATGCTGGTCTCTGATTATGGCGGCTGACATGTTTAGATCACTTGGCCAGTTGAATTCTAATCTCTTCACAAAACATTCTTGTTTTATGAAGCAAATGAATTATGGGAGACGAATATGGTGCTTGTACAGTGATCATAAGTAGCAGTAATCAAAAACAGTCACTTGAAGTTATGCTATAAGTCATGTAACAGACACGTGTAATATTTAAAAATGAGAAAAGGAACACTTCAATGGAAAAAAAGTTAAAACCTGATTTATAATAGAAATATAAATTTTAAGGATGTAAATTAACACAGCCAAAGTTTTGTGGTGTCAAATATGAAAATAACATTTTCTTGCTTGCTTATTGATTATTAATTATTTTAAAAAATGTGTGCTGTGTATGAACTATTATGTTTTCTGATGTGCAGATGCAGCTTCTAAAGCAGCTGAGGCTGTGTGGAGGGAAAAGGCCCGGAAGGAACTGGAGGACTGGCATGTACACCAGAATGAACAGATGGAGAAGAATAAAGCCAACAACAGGTATTTTCACTCTAACATCTTGACTTTATTGAGCTGTATGTATTTATTAATGAAAATAAAGAT
The DNA here is from genome assembly GCA_032357445.1 of Enteromius radiatus. Classification (NCBI taxonomy): domain Eukaryota; kingdom Metazoa; phylum Chordata; class Actinopteri; order Cypriniformes; family Cyprinidae; genus Enteromius; species Enteromius radiatus. The sequence goes on from JAUCMS010000024.1 coordinate 8,760,102, forward strand.
GCAGACAGTTGTGAATCTCCAGTCCATACGAGAAAAGACATGTAATGGAGAACATCTATTAAAATGGTTTGCCAGACTACTAAAATGCAGGCTTCCTGTTGTCATTATTTTCATTTTAGCGGATTTTAAGATATTTTTCTTTGATAGCATGATTTAGATGAGGTCTCAAGTAAATGTAATTAATCCATTATGAGTCTTTACTAATTCCAGTCACTTCTTACACATCTCAACACTCTTGCATGATATCCGAGTCACTGTTTTTAATGTAGTTTTTCATGTGCACAAAGAAGACTGTTCCTAATGCTGTCTGTATGCTTTTAATACTTGATAGAAATTTCATGGACTTTGACTTGTCACATTGCAAATAGTTACAATTTTTTATTGGGTGTACAATGTCTTTCATTAGCCGTGTGTGTTGTGTGTGTGTTTATAGCAGAGATAGATATAAAGGCACGTGTCAAATTTAATAATCAATGAAGGAATGTTCCTGGTTCAATGCAAGTTAAGCTCCTAAAAAGTAGACTTTTTCTTCAGAAACAAAATTGTATTTACAGTAATGCACTCAGGGAATGAACAAACTAATTATCTTTGCTAATTGACAGCATATGGTGTTGTATCTTCAGTCTTCTTGGTGCCATGAAAAAATATTTGATGTACTTTAACACTTCTTTTTATGTGCAGTTTGTGTGAGACTGACTTTGTTCTTATGTGTCCCTCTCTCTTTCACTCTCCGGCTCCCATCTTTCCCCTTTATCTGTTTTTCTTTTTCCCTCTTTGACTGTCTTGCCTGTTTGTGGATTAGGATCGCTGATAAGGCTTTCTACAAACAGCCCAACTCTGATGCCATAGGCTTTGTGTATGTTTAAGGCAAAGTGAAATTGCACATAATTGCACTCAGTTTCTTGTTTGCATCACATTAACAACCTTTCAAAAGTCTGAGGTTGTGAGATTTTTTGAAATGAAAAAGCCCCCTTGCTTACCAAGGCGGCATTTATTTGATTAAAAATACATTAAAAACATGAATATTGTGAAATATTATCAAAACAGTTTTCTATTTGAATATATTTTAAAATGTAATTAATTCAAAGCTGAATTTCTTCTTCAGAAATAATTCTTATATGCTGATTTGGTACTTTAAAAAGCATCTGTTCTTATTTTCAAAGTTAAAAACAGTTGTGCTTAATATTTTCTTATATGATTCTTTGATGAGTAGAAGTTCAAAAGAACAGCATTTATTTAAATAGAAATCTGTTGTAGCAATGTCTTTACTGTGACTTTTGATCAATTTTTAGTGCATCCTTGCTGAATAAAAAAAAGAAAAAAATTACTGACCCCAAACTTTTGAACAGTGTAATTAGTGAAATTACATACATGTTTTATTTCTCACTTCATTTAGAGATAGACCACTGATCTGTTCCACCAACATTTTAACAATATTCATGCTTATTTTCTTATTAACATATCTATAACTTCCACCTTTCATTCTTTCCTAACAGTTAGACATGCTCACCCAAAAAAGATGAAATATTTACATCAAAAGTCTGAGATTGTCAGTCCGTGTGCTTAGACCTTAAGACAAAAAGAAAAGAAATAAAATTGGATGTGGAATAATGCTGGTCTATCTCTAATTTCATTTATAGTCTCAGATGATAACAAGTGACATGGCTTTTTTACTTAAGCATCTGTGAAGTGCTGGCTCTCATGGTTTTCTCCTATCCATCCACGCAGAGTGTCAGAGGAGGCCTTCCTCAAGGAGTGCGATGATGACAGTCCTGGAACAGAATGGGAGAAAGTGGCCCGTCTATGCGACTTCAACCCAAAAACCAGCCGCCAGACTAAAGACGTGTCTCGGATGCGCTCTGTTCTCATTTCTCTAAAACAGACACCTCTGGTTCGCTAATGTAACTCCCTCTTGTATTTCTAGGCTTTCTTTCTGGTTCCCTCTTGCACTTTATTTTACCGAGGCTGAACACTTTTAACAGATTTAAGCTTTTTTTTAAAAGGGTCATTGAATGTGTATGCTTTACTGTATTTAAACTTCCTATTTATGTGCCCTGGTGTTTAGCAAAGACTTTGGCTGTTCCATATGTTACAGAACATATTGTAAGTGTGCCTCGATCCACTGAAAACAAGTCAAGTTTTCCCATTAATCCCAAGCTAAAAGAAAGGTGGCAGAAAGTATTTTGGTTAGCTAACAAGTTTTTTTTGTGATCGTCACAATATTTGCTGAGCACATTAGATAGCATTAATTCACCGGAACCAATAAGTGTCTTTATTGCATGGTTACACAGGAAATAGAGGTGTTTGGTTACATTTTACACACAAACACGGTTTAGTTACCATCTCTCACCCTATATAGTATTTTTTTTACCATTTATTTGTCTTCCTAAGTTGATTGTTGTGTTGTAATCAGTATCTGGGTTTGGCATTATCTGCGTTTGTGTATTTCTGTTCACTGCCAAGAGGGACGTTACATTTCTGAGCTTGCTAAGATTCTTGTTTTATTATAATTAATACAGTACCACTTTTCAATAGTCAAATAGTTATTAGTTAAGGGTGTAGTTTTTAATTCAATGTGGATGTTGGCCCTAAAAGCTTCTATTATACTCAAAATATAAGAAATCTTGTACAGATGAAGGAGAATTTAACTTGCTAATACCACTGCATGTGCTTACATAGCGGTTATGTTATGTTACTGTATACATAAGGGACTAATAATGTTTGAACTATGTGCTTTTCTAGTGTAGTTTGTAATTGTGGCCTCAGTCTACAGCAATGAATCATGTGCCTAAACCTTTTCTCACTGTGAGACTTACTGTCTATCTGTAGGTCTTCATTCAAAGCTGCCAAAACCGCTAGAAATAAAATGTAGCACAGTACGATAATGCAGGTAGCTGTATTTTTACATAAACATGCTGGAATTAAAATCAGATTTTGAATTTGTAATACTGCTTGTTAATTAATAGCACATGTATACATGTTACAGATGAAGCTATGAGGCCTTCTTTCTATTGAAAATTGAATTTTAAGATTTGAATTACACATTACAACAAATGATGGTTTATAACCAAAGAAATTATCTGTAAGTTTTTGACCATGTTTTAAACAAACTTTGGGTTCTAATTCAACAGTCTAATGAAAATTAATTTGCAATTTAAAATTGGTTGGCTTTCTCAGTCCCCCTTTTATAGATCTCTTAGTTCTTACCCTGACTCCAAAATGTGTGTGCATCAGTGCAGACCATGCAATAATTATTCTGTATTTAATAACAAGTTAAATAAAATACATTCATTTAAAAACATGTGCATTCAGACTATCTTTATTGTTACTTTTCTGAACGAGACTAACATTTATAATACTCAGGGATTTAAGTTAATATCAAGAATTCACATTTATCTATAATATACAGCACCTTAACTAGCCCATCTAAATACATACAAAAACTATACAATACAATGTTTTAAGCAATGGACATCATCATGGAAAAACGGGTACTGTGTCTGTCAACAATTTTGTGACTTTAAATAGTTTGTAGTTTGCCCAAAAATGAAATGACCATTCACCCTCCCTGAAGTTTTGTGATTTTTATTTTGGGATGAACTGTCCCTTTAAATGTGTGGCATACTGATAAATGTTTGCAAATAATTCCATCTGCCAACAGTTGATGTATAATAGGAGTTCTTACACTGTGCCTTTATCTATAATAAAAATTACTAACAATTGGCATTTAAATGTTCATTTCATTCCATATTCACATTGCATTTCAGCCATCGACCGTGTAAGGCGCTTGTAAGTGTGGTCAACTAGGGTCTGGTGTCTTCTCTTCACTGCTTGGGCTTCAGTGCTGTGGCAGCTACACCCACTATAATAGCAACGACGGTGAAGCCTTGAGCGAAGATACGAGCTCTCATTAGCAGCTGTGACTGTCGAGTTTTTCCCCGTCTGAAGGCGCTGAGGCCGTACACCAATGCTCCTGCTGTTCCCAAACAACCTGAGATAGAAGACCACAAAAATATCTATTCTACTGATCAATATTCTAGGTTTTTTGATGGTCAGACAGATGGGGAAAACTAGTCATCTGGAACTACATTAAAAAAATGCATATACCATACACACACATTTAATATTAAGTGGTTTGCTTGGATGGAATCTTTCCGTAAAATATTAAAATGTAGTTTAATTTCTTCTGGCGCAACTGTCTTTCTTTTCTGTTTTGATCGGTTTGTATTTTAAGTAAAACCAGCTGTGTGGGTCACATTCAAACCTCGCAGCTGGAGGGAAGGGTGTATTCAGTGGAAATCTACTGTGCCTCAGCCTGTGACCAATGGAAGCAAAAATTATATAATTTAATGTAATTTACTACTGACCCGAAACACTGCCATTCAAAGTTTTTACCCCTTCAAAAATAAAAAATGTAATTCAATGATGCATTAAACTAACCAAACGTGCCAGTAAAAATATATATTTCTATTTCATGGTAATGCTGGCTGTTTCAAAGCTTCTACTGTTAATTTTTATAAGCACCAAATCAGAAAGAAATATTTCATTCTGGCTCTGACGCACAACCAATGTGCACGGAAGCACTTCCATAACAGAGATAAAGGAAAGTCAAACTCTGCACATTTAACTTGAGTCAATGCAAAAATCTCAGCTGCATGGTAAACGGCACATGCCATTCAATGTTATTGCAAGATCATTACATAGACCTGAAATAGGCTACATCACGTAAAAGGTTTCCATGCAATGTCATTGCACGAATAACGTAACATTAAATCTATTCAAAATGCTTTGCATTTTCTCTTCAACAGCATTTGATTGCTGGGAACCTAAATCATAGGCTAGCTCTATTTTGGTGAATTGTATAATTATGTTTTACAACTTGCGTAAGTCACTGTTTACTGTTTTATGTAACTTAACTCACCTAATGGGACGAATGGATTCTCTTTGGTCTTTCTGATAAATTTGTCTTTAAAATTCTCCTCCTTTGCTCTGGGCAGCGGGGTGAATCCCTCGATTACCGGAGGCTGAGACAAATCAAACACGACAGGTGGACGATCTGCTTTGATCGGTTGATCTTGGCTAACCGGGGTCGTTGCAGTTGCCATTCTTACAACTTCAGTTAACAGGAAGTAGAATAGACAGAGAGAACAGGGCATTTCCGCCAGCTGTACGTCACATGACATAACATAACTGGTCTTTATATTTTAATTTTAGACACTTTCTTGTGATATATATTTTTTCGAATAATGCAATCCGGTATGTGTTTTACCCGCGATATACTTGTATAACATAGATAATCTATCCAATTAATTATAGTTGCACTTAATGTCCAATTAAACAATAAGAACAATGTTATTGTTTGTTTATATTACAAATTAATGTTTTTCTTTGTCAAAACAAATGAAAGTAAAACATGCACGCAACTCCTGCGCAGCAGGCGGCGCAAAAAAGAATGAAGCGTTGTTTTAACTGGTAACGTATTGATCATGTCAGCACGCTTTAAACGTCATCGCGTTTTGTTAGGGCTCGGCGAGGTAAGATGGCGGCGCCAGAAGAACAGGAATTATCTCAGGCTCAAACTGAAAAACTCCTTCAGTTTCAGGTACCAATTACTTTGTCTAGTTAATACATACTTATTGGATCTTTTATAGACTCAAATATCAGAAAAATAGTGTTCGCGGTGTCCAGCTCAGCCGCTTTAACTATAAATGACCAGTCAGCGAGCTAACTGCCGTAAAGATCGTTAGTTTTTACTCAACCGAGACCAGCTTCAGTTTATATAATAAATGCAGATTAAATCTGAAAAATACCCTTTTGGTTATTCCCGTATAAAGACTTTCTTCTGTATACAAGTGTCTTTTGTTTTAGTTGCAATGGCAGCTGTCAGTTAGGCAGCGAGACGTTGGTTGTGTTTCAAAACCTAGAGAGCTGCCTACATAGACAGCAGATTTGGTCAAAGTAAAGGGTGACTAATTTCCAATGTGCTGTCTAGTTAGGCAACATATTAGTTTGTTTTTTTTTTGACGGCCAGAGTGGGAAAAACTAGTCGTCTGGAACGGTACGTAAAATGCTATCTAAATGGTGTGTAACGTTAGTTTTTATAGACGCTACTAATCTGCCTCCAGTCTGGCAATATTTCAACTTGGCACATTTAGGAGATTTTTTTTTTATTGTATTTGTTTATTTTGTTTTAAACTGGTTGCAAAAAATGATTGGAGAAGTGTTCTTGCTCCTCATCTAACGTTACTCCTGAGTCATGGAGTAATATAAAAATATATATGCTTTTGAATGATGACTGATCTAAGAAACACTCCTCTAGAATTTTATAAATGCACTGCCACCCAATTGCTTTAAGCAAAACTTCTCATATATAACATTTTATAAACAGCTGTCATGCAACAGGATTTTTTTTTTAACTTAACTAGATTTCAGCACCTTTCTTTTGTTTGTAAATAATGTGAAATCTGTCTTTATTATTCAGGACCTGACAGGCTTGGAGTCAATGGACCAATGTCGGCGCACATTAGAACAACACAATTGGAATATTGAGGTGAGCGCTGGTAAAACAAATGATGGATCCTTTCATTCTTTTGTATTAGGAAATTATTACAATTTATTGAAATCTTTTTTTTACAGGCCGCAGTACAAGACAGACTAAATGAGCAAGAAGGAGTTCCGAGTGTCTTCAACCCGCCGCCCGCCAGACCGTTACAGGTCAACACAACAGACCACAGAGTGTATAGCTATATTGTCTCAAGGCCACAGCCTAGAGTAAGAGGGTCTTTTGGTTTTTATGTTATATGTTCTTTTTTTTCCCTTCACTCCCAGTCCTCATTTCTTTATACAAACATTTTTCAATAAATATTTCAGTCTAGCTGTGGTAAATACTAAAATACCAAGAAAAGTTTCTGGTTTCAACCTGGTATGACATGCAGATAGTTTAGGGTAATAACCTAGAAGAATAGCTATGACAGACATTGTAGCATGATCCTCCATAAATATTAAATTAACTGCTTTATATAAGTGTTTTTTTTTATCTCTTTTACAGGGCTTATTAGGTTGGAGTTACTACTTGATAATGCTTCCCTTCAGGTTTACGTATTATACACTTCTGGACATATTCAGGTATTAAAACAGTCATCTAACCAAGATGTAATGTTTCACACTACAATAGTAACTTGTATTTATATTGATTTATTTTTTATCAAAATCTTCAGATTCGCCCTGAGATTCATTCGACCGGATCCGAGGGGTCGTGTCACAGATCCTGTTGGAGATGTCATGTCCTTTATTCATAGTTTTGAGGAGAAATATGGTAGATCGCATCCTGTATTCTACCAAGGAACATATAGTCAGGTATGCTAATATAGAAAAGATTATGTACATTTAACTCTTCATGCCTTTGACAAGACACCTGTGGAATGAAACCTCTTGTGTTAAGTAAATCAGTAAACGTCCTTAATGTGTATCTATTGAACTTCTTCTAGGCTCTGAATGACGCCAAGCGAGAACTTCGCTACTTGTTAGTTTATCTTCATGGAGATGATCATCAGGACACAGATGAGTTCTGCAGGTAGGTTTGAAGTTCTCTATACACATTCACATCTGGCGAGCTTCTGATCTTATAACCAGAGCTCTTGTCTGTTTCTCAGAACCACATTATGTTCAGAAGAGGTACTGACCTTCATCAACACAAGGATGCTGTTTTGGGCATGCTCCACAAGCAAGCCAGAAGGTTACAGAGGTAACTATCTTGACATCAACGTCACTTCCTAGTTAATTAAGAGTAATCTCTTTCTGAATGTTGTTGTGGTGTCATCATTATCTAACAAGATGTAGTTTGAGCTGATTATCTTGTCATGTTGTGTGTTCAGTCTCTCAGGCCCTGCGTGAGAACACCTATCCCTTTCTGGCTATGATCATGCTGAAGGACCGCAAAATGACAGTTGTTGGGAGACTGGAGGGGGTAATTCAGCCTGAGGATCTTATCAACCAGCTGACCTTCATCATGGAGGCAAACCAGACATATCTCATGTCAGAACGGCTAGAGAGGTGAGATTACAAAGTTTGCCAGATATGTGAAGGACAATTAATTATAACATATAAAGAAACTGTTTTGTGTAATTTATTGTAATTGATAAGGTATTAATGATGGGTTGTTCTGGTTGTTATCTATCTATAGGGAGGAGAGGAATCAGACACAGGTACTGAGGCAGCAGCAAGATGAAGCTTACCTGGCATCCCTACGTGCAGACCAGGAAAAAGACAGAAAGAAAAGAGAAGAACAAGAGCAAAAACGTCAAGAGGAGGAGAAGGCACGCCAGAGCGTTCTTGCTGAAGAGAGGAGGCGAAGAGTAAGTAATCAGATATTATATAAAGAAAAATAAATGTGGAAACTTGTTTGACATTAACCATTGCTGTCACTTGCTTAAAGAACACTGAATTACAATATATAATTAATTTAAAGGATTGTTCACCCAAAAATAAAAATTCTGACATTAACCTTCGACTACCTTCGTGTCGCTCCAAACCTGTAAGAACTTAGCTCATCTAAGGAACAATAATATATTTTTGATGCATTGCGAGAGTCCCTTCCATAGACGGCAAGAATCCTAACACGATCAAGGCTCAGAAACATAGCAAGGGTTAGTAAATAATAACAGAATATACATTTTTGCGTAAAATATCCCTTTACAAGTAACTGATCACAGTACAATATACTGTCTCTAAACCTAAAACCTGCGGTCTCTTTCTTTGCACATCACAAGTAATTGTGACGATGCCTGTCAGTTGACAAATTTCCGACATCTGTAGCTATGACCAATTACATTTAATGACTTTCTAATGATAATTACAGACACTGGAAGAAGAGAAGGAGCGCAAGTCTGAATGTCTTCCTCCCGAGCCACCCCTGGATGACCCGGACAGTGTCAAAATAGTGTTCAAATTGCCCAACGATACACGCGTGGAACGGAGATTCCTCTTCAGCCAGTCATTGACGGTAAACAACCTTCATCTGCTTTTTTTTTTTTTTTTTTCCCTCATTTGTGCTGTGTGGAAATACAGAGGAATTATCCAATCCTCCGTGGCTGGAATACCTGTTTACAGGTGCCAGAAGATGGTTGACTCCATGCAGCACAGATGTGAAGCA
>JAUCMS010000024.1:8769352-8785730 GCA_032357445.1 Enteromius radiatus
ATAATGTGCAGTGTTCCCAATAAGTGGAAATAAAAATATTATAAGAATTCTGAGCTTTACTCACGTTTTAAAAAACAGGGCTATCATTTTGAACAATACTGTATATGGTATCACTTACTACAATATATATATAAAAAGAACTGTATTTTGAACTGAAAACTAGTGTCTAAAATGTCTTTCCCCCCACCCCTTTTTAGGTAATACACGACTTCCTGTTTTCATTGAAAGAGACCCCTGAGAAATTCCAAATAGTAACGAATTTCCCACGCCGGGTCCTGCCTTGCCTGCCGACAGAAGAGCAGCCCAATCCCCCAACTCTGATGGAGGCTGGTCTGAGCCGGTCAGAAGTCCTTTTTGTGCAGGACCTCACAGACGATTGACATTTAGCTAACCCCCTGCTCCCCACTGAAGTCCCGCCTCCCCTCCAGTTTGTTCTTCTGTCTGATGGCCTGGACAAGGGGTCACTGAGAGAAACCTTTTACTGAATTTAAAAAAAAAAAAAAAATAACCCATCCTTCCCTGCAGTGAAGTTTTGTTCTGTAAAATGAGTGCAAGGTGAACGGCCCTGTAAATATATGACCTAGATATTTAAGGACAAGCCTGGAAGCCACAACAGAGTTATCTTTTTTTTTTCTCTCTCTTTTTTTTTTTTTTAATGCAAATCAAAGTCGACCATATAATGTATCTCATCTAACGACCAAAAGAGGGTTGTCGGCAAAGGATCTGATGGGCTGCTTGAGGATCAAGTGAATTCAAATAAGAACTTGGCCACAGCTTTTCCATGTGGCTTTGTCTATATAGAGTATAGTGCAAGTCTGCCCATAGTGTGCCTGTGGTAATTCATAGATGCCTATGTTGCCTGTCGTCCATCTGATGGGTCTGGTCATGTAAAGATGTAATTTTTCCAATTCTAAATTAAACATTTTAAAATGTTGTCATGGTTTGACTAACAATGTTTTGGTTCACGCTCGTTCAACATTTGCATTGCAGCCCAGTGCACAAACCTGAAGCCATGACATTTTAAAGAATTTTTTAGGTATGTGGAAATAAAGAATGGTGCGAATTAATGACTTAAAACATTCATTGTAAAATTTTAGAAAGTAATTGGAGAGGCAGTAACACAGATTACCTTGTTTTGTAGCATTATGTCTATTTGATAAATAATTATTAACTATTAGGATGAATCTCATAAAGCTGGTCAGAAGATGAAGTCACATTTCACCAAATCAAAATACAGTCCAATTAAGATCTTTATATATGTAACTTTTTATTTAATTTATTTTAAGGCAGGAAAAATGTATAGTATTTATATAACATGGTGGTATGTTATACTGCCTTTATTCTAATTGTAATTAATAAATCACGCACACAGTGGTTGATTTATATTACTGCATCATAGAAGTGATGAACATTGAGAATGACTTGATTTCTCAGTGCAAAAAAAGTGTATATATATATATATATAATGGATGCATCAGTAATCTAGGTAATATGGAAATGTATTTATGACCAATAAATGGCTGATTTTAGGGCTATACTTCTAAAATTCTGCTGTAGAAAACGTACACAGAGACACAACCGATGAATTTGAATGATTTTGGTAATGTTCCAGAGAGTTGTGTGTGTGATTTGAATCATTTCAAAGCAACTTTAAAGTTACTTTATGCAAAAGAAATTTAAAATTGTCATTTTGTTTTTAATCAGAACTCTGTTGTGTTCAGTAATTCAAAGCGTATAGGTCTTTTTCTACGCAGTTGAAGTAAAATAACTTAAATGTTTCACAACATTAGTTATAGGCCATTGTTTTAGGAAGAAATTGGGCACTAACATTTTTGTAGTAATCTATGGCTGTCCTAGAGTATACTAGGAATAAAAAAAAAGTGTAATTTCTTCTCAAAACAAATTTATCAAGAGGCAGATACTCCCCTAATATGGTGGCAATATATTGTTAGATTCATTTTTATGGAAAAAAATGTATATAAAATATACAAAATTTGCTCAGAGTAGTGCAATATTCAATTTATGACTGGAATGAAAACAAGGCTGCGAGTGACAGAAATACAGTGTGTTGTGCTGTTGTTTAACAAAGTAATGATTGTTCAGATGGTCAACTCAACAAAACAATTCTGAAAGATGTATACAGTGTGTGCTATTGTAAAGACAGTCTTGTTTACATCCACATTGAATGCAATATCCATTCTAGCCTGATTAAGGTTTATTGCTTTTGATTAAATGTGGGGAATATGACCTGAACCTTCTTTATGAGATTCACCCTGTAACTCTTTTGAGAGACAGAAATCTTCAGACAAGTAACTGAACTGCGACACATCTGTATTGTGCAATACGTTTAAAGCAGTGATTACTTTAGTCAGTGTAGTATGAGTATACATCACACATTTATTAGTGAACAACCCTCTCCAATCAGCCACAATTAAAAAAAATATGATTGCACTACTCAGTAAAGCAGAACTAGCAACTTTCATTTAAAAAAAGTACAAATCTTAAAAATTTCAATCAGTATACAGATGTATTTATAATACACTATAACTAGTTATATGTTAAATGCTACAAACAATGATTCCAATGGAATGAAAAAATTATAGCATTAAGAACCATTTCCTATATATAATATATATATATATTAGCTTTTTTTATTTCATTTTTTTTTTATTGTTGTTTTTTTTTTGTTTTTTTTTTTTTCAAATACAAACATGGCAAAAATGAGGTAACTGTAAATGTGCAAGTACCAAAGCAAAATATCTTCCTAATACAGAACACATGCCCCTGGCCCTGTTGTTGGCTGGGTAGTCTGGAGTTCAGGCAATGACTGACCCCTAAAGGCCAGGAGGAGAATAGAACAGTAAACAATCCACTATCCCACCACAGCAAGAAATCATTGGTAAACAATCAGTGGCGTCTATGGAGCAATCAACAAATCACAAATCCTAAAGTATTTAGCTGCTTATTGGAACACAATTTTCCACCACACAAGCTGTGAGATTATTTATTAGTTGAATCACAGAAAGACTACAAGATTCTATTTATCATAACTCATAGGTTGTTTTTTTTTTTTTCTTTCTTTTTAGTAATTCAATACAGGTAACACTGAGGTTTTCAAGGAATCTTGGTTATTATGAAAAATTCCTTTATAAATCTAAATAAGGATATATTAGAAATAGCCCACAGCCGGTTACCCCAAGCAAAAGTGCTTGCGTGTATATATCAACAACTTATTTTTAAACCATAACAGTTACAGATGCTCAAGGTAGAGAGAACCGTACAACAGGTACATATATTTCTGACCGTTTTGGTAAATGAGTGATAACGCTGTGTTTTTAAACCCACACAACACCTCCAACTACTTCGATTTAAGGCAGATGTATTGAATCTGATCACTCGGGCAGTAAAATAATAGTATCCTTTTAAAACGGTCTACCAGCACATACGAGTAAAGCTAAATAGTCGTCTTTTTTCGGTTTGTTTTCTTTATTGAAACCCCTGTTGATAATGTTATTAACTGTTTCTGACCACCGTGAGGGTACTAGTAGCACTGCATGCTGTATGAATAGAGACCCATTACAAACTATTGCATTCTCTTATGTGAATGTAGCATTACACCTAAATATAGAATATCTAGCACCTTTTTACTATATGGCTTTCCATTATCTAGATTCCAGGCAAGTGTGTCAGTAACTGAGGCAACGATAGAAGCACAAATGTGGTGAGGAGCCTATCAAATCACATTTTTTTCCACTTCAAAAAGCCACTGTCTTCCAACTGGCACCAAGCTTAAACATCCTATATTATTTGTCTTTACATTTTTTTCTTATTATTTTTCTTTTGCAAGTACAAGCACAATAAAATCTTGTAGTCATTCGGTTCTATTACAAATGTGTGCAGTACAGTGCATGGCAGTTATCAGCTGAGCAGAAAGTCCCCTACACCCAGAACCCAAAGCCAACTAGATCTACCTAAAAACCAGTTGGGACCTGGTTAGACATGCATGCATATTGTGCACAATTAAATACTTGCCCACCCCTGTCTAGATATCTTTCACTGAAAATACAGATTTCATTTTTTGACTTTTTTTCTCTTTTTTTTTTTAATCCTTAAATCATGCAAACACTGTAAGAATAGTCTTGGAAGTGGTCTAGGTAGGACAGTGTGCACCGTGGCACGTTTTTCAACGGGATTACAACCTTTATGTGTGGTTCAAGTACAAGAACACGGAAAAACGCAACGGCTGGAAAAGAGGTTCGAGTAACATACGCTAATGATCGGCTGCAGTGACGAAAAGCCTATTCTCACTCGAGACAAGTCATCTTTTTTTTTTCTTTGCATGCCAGTCTTATAATGGAATAATATTCACCACTATTTATAAAAGGAATATTAGTTCAGTTGATTACATTTAAAATATGCATGGCCTGAGGAAAACAACCCAGAATACCCAAATATATCTCCATGGCGTCAATCCCATTTGAAATGGATTGTTTTCCTTTATTTTTCAATTACAGAGAGGCCCTGAGTGATTTTTTTTTCTGTTATACTCAAAATATATGCCAGTGAACAGATATGTATACATAGATTACTTATCAAAAGTGTGGATTAAATTCATTACAATGGCTTTTTTTAAAACCTGGCACGCAAACACAAGATACTCACATTCTCTTAAGAGAGAGTCCCTTTACCCGAGAAAGCCAGTGTTTCTATTGAGTTACAATGACTATTCAGTGGACAAACGACTCATGAATATATATATTTAAAAGTCCTATAATTAAAGTACTTAGGGAACCAAAAAAACAAAAACAAAAACCCAAATAGTTCATAGTTTTCCCCTGAACAACATTCAGGTTTGTTTTTGGAATCGAAGTGAACCACGAGTTAAGCGTTTTACAGTGCATTTTTTTTCTTTAAACGACCCTAACGCTCCATCTCTGCCGTTTCGAATCCTATCCGGGATCTTCGTGGAACGACTACAGTCAACTGGCACACAGGAGAGGGCGTAACTAGAAATACAGAGGGTTTCAACATTCTTTTGTCTTAAAAACAAGACGATAATTTGCAACCTTTTACACCAAGGCTATGCATACAATGTTTTTTTTTTCTTTCACATCACTTTACACTGTGAACATGGCCTGAGACCTGACGACGGGAGGCAAACTAAAACGCGCTAAAGAGGTTTTAGTATTCCGACCGAATCCTTCAAAAACTCTTGTGAAAGAAGAAATAAATAACACCATTAAAAAAAAAAAAAAAAAAAAAAAACGCATACTTTTAAAAGAGGAACTGACAAAGGATGTCTAAAGATTAGTAACAGGTTTGTGCTTGTCAAGATCTTGAGAAGGCAGAGCTAAAATCGTGTAGAGTATATTGATTATTTGGCTCACGAATGAGGAAAAACAAAAAGCCTAGTCCTCCAAAATCAGGTTCACGTCACACACTCATTGCACGTATTCCGCAAAGTGTTCCACCCTTTCCCAAAAAGTCATTCTGGACAGGCAAATGCGAGCTCCTTGGCCTCCAGACGGGAGAATGGCGAGACGGAGGCCGTTTGACGTTCCTCTTGTGGCTGAAATGCGGTGGATCTCATTAATTCAAATATTGCTTGTCTAAAAGAACAGTCCGCGTGAGGCCCGTGAGATGTTCTCCTGGATCTAGCTGAGTGTGAGGGGAGCGGGATGAAGAGAACCAGTCCAGAATCGATGGGGGTTGTGCAGTGCAGCCAGGTGGGAGCTGGCAGAGGCAGTGTGCTGTCCTCATCCCCGTGTTCTCATGGGCCAGTCCGATTGGCCTCGCCAGCAAACAGCAAAAGCGAAAAAAACGCCACAGCTTCCTCAATGTCTGTGGTGAAAGCCCGGCGGGACTTTTCCCAAAGGATTCACGGCTGTCATTTCGCAGTCCTTTTTTTTATGTTGTCTACGTTTCCCTCTTTAACCTCAGGCCTTGGAACTCTGAACCACTGAAAGTCACA
This sequence comes from Enteromius radiatus, assembly GCA_032357445.1. Lineage (NCBI taxonomy): Eukaryota > Metazoa > Chordata > Actinopteri > Cypriniformes > Cyprinidae > Enteromius > Enteromius radiatus. Next base: position 8,775,324 of record JAUCMS010000024.1, read on the forward strand.
CCTTCACAACAGCATTCGCAGATAAAAGAGAAACGGGATTAAGATATTCAAATGATCAATACATTATTGCAAAACATAGATTATTAACAAGTCCATCAGCCCGTCACTTATACAGACATGCATCTATGATGGTCGTTCACCGGCAGAGCGGCCGCATCCTACGAATTCGTCTGATTGCACAGTAAAGCCAAAAACCACCATCATCCAGGCCCACTCCCGCAGTCCCTAACGACGCTAAAGCACGATTTTAATTATCTGTGATCAAACAACTAGAGAATATTCAACTGTGTAAACGAATATGCCAACACAACACGTATTACAGGTTATCTTTGGAATCTGCGAAACAAGGGCAGGGTAATGAAAAAGAAAGATGAAAAGAACCCAACAACAAAAAAAAAACAAAAACAAAAAAACGGTCACAATTCCAGAACTCCGAAGTGGCTATAGGCGGCAGTAGCTTTCATGAAACTCACACAATGACACAGCAGAGGTCAAACAGGTTCCGTACAAATTCCGAGATTGCTTATTGTAGAGAAGGGGTTGGGAGCGGGGAGGGGGAGGGGGGTTGGCATGGGGGGTAGATTTGCGTTTGGCTGGAGATCAGGTGTCCCCACTCACAGAACACACTCAAGGATTTGTGCTGTTTTCCAGTGAAGGACAAAAACCTGAACTCATTCCACATCGCGGTGAACTTCAGACGCGTCAGCTCGACAGATTGGACAGGTGCGATTGGTCTGCAAGACATGTTATGGATTAATTTCTAGAAGCCAGATACGTTTCTGTACATTATTGAGGATCTATACAGCGCCTGATTATGCAATTAAAGGCGGCATAAAAACAACAAGTCTTCATTTTTTCTTTAGCAACAAATCAATAGAATGATTTTTGAAAGATAATGTGACACTGAAGACTGAAGGAATGATGCTGAAAATTCAGCTTTGCCGTAAAGTATGTATAAACTATATTCAGTTAGAAAACCGTTGTTTAAAATTGTAATAATATTTCACGATACGTCACCCTGGATCACAAAACCACTCATAAGGGCCTATTTGAAATTGATATTTATACATCAACTGAAAAATAAGCTTTCCATTGATGTATTATTTGTTAGGATAGGGCAATATTTGGATGAGATAAAACCATTTGGAAATCTGGCAATCTGACTATTGCCTATTAATTTGTCCAAATTAAGTTCTTAGCAATGATATTACGATATTATGATATTAGAAATCACAAAATATCTTCATGGAACATGATCTTTACATAATATCTTACTGATTTTTGGCATAAAATAAAAACAATAATAATTTTGACCCATGCAACGTATTGTTGGCTATTTCTACAAATATAACTGTACTACGTATGACTGCTTTTGTGAACCAGGGTGACATGTTATTGTTTTTATTGAAATTTTGATCAGATAAATGCATCACTGCATTTATAAGCATTTTGTAGATCGTAAGCCACTTACATTGGTTGCACACTAATATTTACAGGGTTTCACAACTAATTATTGCAGATTTTGTACATTCTTACCTTTAACCACTTGTCCACACATTTTGCATGAAATTCGTGGTTGCAGGGTAATACTCGAAGTAGCTGCCTTGACTCAAAATCACTAAAGCATACAACGCACCTGTAAAAAAATTAAATACAATGCATCATCAATACCAAGTCACATTCAAATCTTCAAGATCTTCAAGATCTTACCGAGGACACATAAAACACAGAACACTTACAGAGTCTGTTCAGATTGGTGGTTTTCTAAATTGAACCTGTAGGACGGAAGTTGCTCTATATCAGCTTTCGTTAGTCCTCGAGGTTTCGCTTCTCCGAGTCTCTCAGCAAGGTTTAATAACGCCTGAGAGAAAAATCACAGGTGTTCAAAACTCAAACGGAAACAAGATAATGACGTTATCTCTGTTCCAAAATTAGCTTTAATTCTATAAAGTAACTTGCTAATTCTATAAAGCTAACCTTTTTCAACTTTGTTGCATCACTGCACATGCCCACAGAGTCATTCTTATTGAAAACAAATGACTTTTAGTTGCAAATATGCATGTGTAAACGTTAGAAGTTAGCTAGATACAGACAGTAGATGGTGAAGCAGTTCAAAAGCTTTTGGAACGGACACTACATGAAAACCATCAAGGCTTATTTTTGACAAGTTAGGTTATATAAACAATAGATTAAGTCCATCACAGACCCTGGAAAGGTTTTTCTATTTACCTCATAGTTCTCCATCTCCACATCATCTACATCCAAGTCCAGACTGATAGCAGGACCCACAGCAGTTGGAGGCACAGGAAGCATTGAGCTGTTTCACAGATCACAGACGCATAAATCATTAACATACACACCTTTAAGTAGAATGAAATATCACAAAGGCTTTATAAAATCATAACCGTCCAATGTCCACTATTAGGATATGAAACATTCACATAGCAAAACGCATTAGATTTGTACTATTAAGAAGAGTAGAAGAGACTCTCACAGGAAGTATGGTAAGAAGCTGGGGTAGTAGGGCGGTGGAGGGGGTGGGGGCGGCAGAGGCTGCTGTAATCGGTACCTCTGTCCAGTTATACGCCTCGGCAGCATGTGTGGATATGGCTAAGGAAACAGACGACAACATATGAGGAAAACCTTTTGAATTATTATTACTCATTTAGCAAATCTCATCCAAAGCTACTTTGGCAGTATTTCTACTACACGAACAATCCCACTGGAACAACCTGAGAGTAAAGTTGAAGTGTGCGAAATACACTCCCTTATTCCTGTTTACTATTCAAAGTGGACCATAAATAAGCCCCCTGTGGGCTGAATTCCTGAAAAGAGTAAAACTGTGGCTATTTTTTCAGTTGATTAATTTTATCCAATAGGGTGACCTATACGTCCAACTTTTCCCAGATATGTTCTGGCCGGGATTTCTAATTTGCCTAAAACGTCTGGGTTTTGGCTTTGTTTTCCTATTGTTTTCCAATAGCATGAAGGCACTGTACAATTTTTCAGGCCAAAAAAAAAAAAAAAATAGTAGTAGTGCTACTGCAAACGTTTAACTTTGCTTTCTGAAATATGAACCTATTTTTGTCATGCAAAACCAAACCTATAACCACTAATCAACACCAATAAACCTCCACTGTTCTCTACATTTTAAGGGCATATTTTTCCTTCGTGCCATTACCTGTTTATGCAAATGCTGCTCATTTTAATCAGTACATTGTTTTGGACTTGATTACAGTGATTTATTTGCTTTGTTGATATTCAAAAGCAAAGACACCATACCACTCCGTAGGGTAGCTCTTGGTGGATGGGCTCCTGGGGGAGGTACTGGAGGGGGACGGAGGGGGTCATTGCTGGTGGATGGTGGGCTGGAGGATAAGAGAATGTTCCTAACGGATGCTGGTCTCCTCGCAGATCCACTTCATTCTCCACCCTCTGCAGAGGCTGAACACAGAAGTATTAAGGTCATACCTCTAGCATAAGATTATGACTATCAATACAATAAAATCATGTGCTATTTTAGAAAGAACTGATTTTGTTGCAGCAGTATTTAACACTGTTTTTTAATTATTATTTATTAAGATTACATTCATTGGTGGGGACTAATCTGTTACTCATGACTCATTACTCATGATTGTTTTCTCTAGATTGTAATGGGATTGCTTTACTAATAACACTGTCTGAACTGTAATCACATTACATATATTACTGTAGTGCACTACACACACCACTGGAAATAATAAACTGGCTCATCTGATCATATAAACACACGCTTGGTTTCAAATCTTTAACTAAAGTATGACATGAAATTTATTAAGGAAAAGCCTATCTCTGGTTTGTATCTGTCACGTTAAAAGCTAGTTATGAATATTAACCTATTTTACTTAGTTATGATTATAATATAATTATAAATAATCACAAGAGTGAATAATTTATTATATGAAAGGAACAGCTCTACTACTGCTGCTGCAAAATATTTTGACCACCAAAATAAACTATTCACTGTTTTTTTAAATTAAATTTTTATTATTATTTAATTATTATATTTTTATTATTATGACTACTTAAATGTTTGTGTTGAAATTTCAATAATTTTAAAAATAATTATAAAATAATTTTATCACTACATTTACAGCTTAATATAAAATTACTATGCTGATTACTCTATGCTACAACTATGCTGTCAACATAACTTATGTGAAATGTGAAAATATTAAGAAAACATGTAGCCACACTGTTTTTTCCATGCAAACTATGGTGGAAAAATGTCTATATAATATTTGTATATATATATATATATATATGTATGTATATGTATATGTATAAATTATATACACAAACACACATACAATGATATGCACTCACCATACGCGGGTGCTGGGGCTGTATAGGGACAAACTGGTTGAGTGGAGGGAGATGAGGAGGCTGGTGGGGTGGCACTGGTGGACTGGGGTGCAGGATAAAATGCTCACTGGAGATCAATGGTGGAAATGCCTGATAGGACACAGGCAGGTGCTGCATGGTGCAGGCCTGAATGAGCTGCAGACAGACAGATAGACAGAAAGAGAAATAGCAGACAACAAAGTGTCACTAACACCATAGATATACTCATAAAGAAAGTGTATGGGCATTTGAATATTAAATTCCTGTGCAGTTTAAAAAATTACTGTCAATACTGGGAAAGCACACTCTGGAGTAAAGCACATTTAACGTTTTCACAATTTTGCGCTATTTAGGACTCTGCTAAACAATTTCTAAAGCATGGTGAAATCTTTCAAAAAAAAAAAAAATATATATATATATATATATATAAAATCATCTATCTATCTATCTAGATAGATACTAAATATACTAAAAGAAAGAGAGAGATGTTTTCTTTTACGTTTTTGTATACATATTCAATATAATAGGAAAGATTAAAAGAAAAATAATAAAAACTTCACTATTAAGTATATATAATGCAAAGACGACCAAAAATACACATAGCCCTATTATACAGCCCTGCACAATTTAAGACACTTTTAACTGTTCCAACACTGTGGCCACAAAAAATACAGGTGGGTATGTTGACACAAATGCAATGACTTGAGCAGATGGTACAATTAGCAGAAAGTACACCTTTGCTGTCCATGTCAAAGATAAAATACCCCAGACACTTGCAGTGGCAATCCAAACAAAAGCTAAGGGGGTTGCACATTGCCCCTTGAAAGTTGCATCATAAAAAGGTAATTGCACATTCTAGAGACACAGGAAAAGCCTACATGAAAATCAAAAAGTGAAATGTAGCCGTTTACCAATGCCTAATGTGTAAGCATGAGAGGGACATACAGAACAACACTCATAAGAGAGTATCTTTGGCTAAGAGGACAGGTGGGCATAATGGCTGCCTGGGACACACATACACTGGCTAAAGTAAAGCTGGAGCGATGGGACATGTTAGGTGTGCTCTACACAAACTTCACTGACATTCCAGCTCTTCCTTTTCAAACTCACTGGAGGAGGAAGGCAGCAGAGCAGAGAGAGCTGTCCGCTGAACATTACCGAGCATGCTGGGAGCTGCTGAGCATTGCAGGCTGGAATAGGTTGCCCGGTGTGGATGGGAAAACCATGGGTCGTCACCGTGGTAACTGTGTAAGATATTGGAACTGATCCTTGATGCATCTTAAAGAATGAAAACAAAAAGTTTAGGTTATTTGTTAAAATAAAAACAATCTACACAAATCTACACTTTCACATCAAAGTCTGAGTAATACAATTATTGTATATATGCTAGTGGTCTCAAAATATCAGCTTATGCTTAAATCTGGGTCATGAATCAACTTTGATGATCTCTGGTTTAGGGTCCAGTCCCACGGTTCCCTTTAGGATTTTATAAAATATTTGTTTTCTAAATGTTTTAATTTTTTTTATTATTTTATAAAAGGCAAGAAATGCAAGTTGCCCAACTAACAATGAAAAGTCTGTCAAAATGTAAATGTATATTTTTATACATTTATACCTTTATAATTTAATAACCATAATATTTATTTTTATAATCAAGGCCTGAAAACCCAATTGTAGCCTAAGTAACAATGAAATACACATTCAGAATTATTTTATAGTTTTTATATTTATTATTTTAATATTTTGTACATTTATTTTATACATATTAAAAGGACTGAAACAGAAATACAAAATAGTCTAATAACCTATTAGACCCATTAGTTTTTTTTACAAATGGATTATATTCATTCAAGGCCTGAAATTAAAATATAAATGAAACAGCACAAAAAAATGTGAATTCATTGTTAAACAAGTTTATAGTGATAATACTTTTATTTTTTGTATACTTGTTAAACATAGTAAACATCAGATAACACATCGCATAAGGAACAGAGATGAATGTTTCTAACGGAGAAGACCACCTAAATGGAAACGCGTGTTTGAGAGCCCTGGTCTAAATGAAAGACTGCTGAACTAATACCTGTTCGTGAAGATCCACCATGATGGAGCTCTGTTGGGGGGGTTGTGTGGCAGTATGCAGCATGCGTGGAGGTGCACTGGTGTGGCTATATTGCCTGGACTCATCTAAAGGAATCTGCTGATGCTGGGAGAACACAGGGTGGTGGAAGTTCTCATCCTGATGTAGGGAAGTGTGTCCAGCAGGTCTATCACGCTGTCCCCACTGACGTCGTACTGGAGGACTAAGATATAAACACATATTGTAAGTAACACACTCTGCATGTTTTTTTTTGTTTGTTTTATGAACTCAAGGTGAAGGCCACCTCACCTTCTCCTGAGGTGCAGAGGGGTGATGCAAGGCTCCCCGACGACCCTCCTCTGGTTTAAGGGGGCTGTTGATGGCCGCCTACTCACTGCTACTTCCCATGGTCGCATTTGTGACGTTGTACGAACAAGTCACACCTGCCTGGGGTGGGGGGGGACCAGTAGTGCAAGAGGCACTTGTGTCTAACAGCCTCAGATTGTCGGACTCTGTTTGAAACACAAGAAATACAAGTTTCGTGAATTGGAGGATGAATTGAGAAAACTAGCAGAACCCTTTGTAATCATTGCATGTGCATATCATGTTAGATTAACTTAATATTACCACAGTTTTGTCATTATTTACTCACCCTCGTGTCATTTAAAATCTGCATGCGGTTATTTTTGTTGTTGTTTGTTTTCAATGCTTTTTGCCCATACACTGCATAGTAACCATGTCTGTCAAGCTCCACAAAGAACAAAGAGCACCATTAAATTAACCCTCATAACTTCAGACAGCTTTAAGTGAGGAACAGGCTTAACATACATCCAGTAATAATAAATCAAATAAGCTGCCATATTTAAATTCTAATATTCTAAATTATAATACAGCACTTTCAAATAGCTTATACATCATTTAAAATTAGTAACAATCACAGTCTTTTAAAACATTAGGTAAATACACTTTTTGTGCACAAGAACATGTTTCAAAGCCCAACCTTATATACAGTTATTATTACTTTTTTATTTATTTTTATATTTTAAGCAAACAAAACTGCAACAGATGTACACAGCCAGTGATCACTGACTGCAATATTTTATGTTCACAAACATTTTTCTAGGCAGTATAACAAGCACAAAATGTCAAAACAAATCTTTAATGAAACTGACTTTCAGTTTGTTTTTCTCCCAAGTGCATTTTGGAGCTTTTCAGCTGTGGTCACTATACATGTTGTATGAGAAAAAGAAGCATGTGTATTCTTCAGATTTTGTCTTTTTGTAGAAAAATTAACTACATACAAGCTAACAACACATTTCTGATAAATGCATAAAAATGACCATGAGCTTAAAATGCAAAAAGAACAGCACTGATTTGAATCCAAACATACATATAGGTCAAAATATATATATCCAATAATTGCCTCAACATGCTGCAGTGTATTAATTTGTGTATTGTTATATTATATCATTAGGCATAATCTTTGAATTGCAAGTAGACTGGGGGATCTTAAAATACACAAAACCAAACTTTTCAGACACAAACATTGAAATGCCCCGAGAATTAATAACAAAACATATATTTATAATGATTTTAAATGCATCTTATTACATTTCTCTTTTCAAAATCAGTGGAGTGTGCATTCATTCACACACGCACGTCAAAACTTCTCATTGTGCTACGTGACATTCAAATTTAGGCTAGAGTGCCATGTGTAAAATTACAAAACAAATACCAACAAATCTTCACAAACTGGAAACTTAAACCGTGTTTAATGGAAAGACCGGGCTGATTTGCCACAAAGAGGGGGAGCTGTAACTTCAACAACAAAAGCGTGGAGGGCCATGTGCTCCCACACAGACAAAGCAATAACAAAGGAGCGCCACCAAATCGCGCCTGCCTCAATTTATCAAAAATAATCACTCGAAAGGTCTTTGTGGGTGTGCTTTAAATATTATTCGTGTTTCAAATATGGACTGTGCACATTTCCCATGAATAAAACACTTATAAGTGTCATTGTGGCCCAGCAGTGGACATCAACAATAGCACAAAGAAGTCGCGAGGCCGAAGTTTTACAGGAGCTCGCGCAAACATCTGCAGTTGCCCTCGTGCTCTTTAAACAGGTTCTCAATGCTACACGCAGGTTGTACATTGCATAAAAATGATTAAACAAATAGCATGCACTTTCCAAACCCTTAGCTGCTATCGCTAGCATACACACCGAGCAGATCAAGCCCCAAACAGGAAATGCAGGGATGCACCCTTGACAAAAGAAAAATGGTTTAGCTTTAACGCCACATTTAAGCAGTCTGCACGTCATGCATGTAAACGTCTAAATACATATTGTTCTCGTTGTTATTTTAAGTGGAATATTCCAGCGTTGTGTCCAATAAGCAAAGTATGATCGCACTAACCGAGCTTACTTGTTTTCAATGGCGCTCGAGTTTCCGACTCGTCCACGCGCTGCTTTGAGACGAATAAAACGATGCAGGATGTCTCGTTTGTTGATTTCAAACACTAATCCAAAATAAATCGTCCTCAAAAACTAGCGGTCGCTCATGGTTAACACAGATGCATCGTCCGTTTCCTACTTCATGTCCACGAGTTTGTTGTTGTTGAACAGGCGTTGATGATCTTCAGCATAGAAAGAAAAAAAACATATTCCTCTGCTGCTTAACATCGGATAACTTAGCTCCAACAAACTTGTTATAGCGTGCACTTGTTGTTTCCTTTAATATTACGTCCGATGCATTCAAACTGGGTTTGATCTGTGACATGGGTGCAGTTCAATATTGTTGTGTGCCTGTAGTCACGCCTTCTTCCTCTAAAAACTACCACGCAAGAGACAGAGACAGCCAGTCACTTTTTAGATGCTGATGTTTGGTCAATTCGCTCCAAGCTGATCCTAACTTTAAGGATGTTTTCACATTTCCTCTTCACTAAAAACAAGCACAGGCCCCTTTAAGTCGTCCAAAAAGTGAACTGAATTAAAAAGGGACCTATTTCTTGCATTCACACTCGTCTTGGTTCACTTTAGCTGTAATCTAATAACAATCGCTTTTCAAGAAAACAACCAAACATGCAAATTTAATATAATATTTAAAATGAGTATTACTGGAAATTATTACTTATGTTTAACAATGCAAAGGTACGTTTAACAGTGTGTGTGTGTGGTTTTGTTTTGTTTCTGGATCTTTCACATAAACGTGTATTACATAGGCTATAGTTTTATTTTCTGTAGCTTAAAAGAATTCAATTAAACATGCAATGCAATGAAACAATATGAGATATATAGAGAGAGAGAGAGGAACACAAATTTCATAAAATCAATCATAAAAGCATCATGATATATTAGATAATTTCTTCTAGAGCAAGAACTAAATTAACACAAAACTATGAAAAATATATTCAGTCGTTAGACATTAGGCTACATATTTATGTCATAGTTTAGTAACTTTCATGTCAGTGTGAAGCCTGGAGTGTTTTTTGGTTCTCTGGTTTACTTTCTACTTTTGAAGCATTCAAATGTATGTTAAAGTCCATGCAAATCAATAGTTCACAAAAACCAAACCAAGTGTGAAAAGTGTTCATTTCTACACATAAAAAGATTTTGCAATTCAGCAGATGGAGTCAGATGATTTGTGTTGTGCAGAAGTCAAAACATTAAACATAAGCATAGCAGGCAGAGCGTGTTATCTGTGATGATTTATAATGCCACTGACATTCATTTTAGCGTTGCATGGGAAGTCCCAGATAAAGGGGATGTTGTTTGTCACAAGGAATAGGCCTATGTTATCAAACAAGGGTGATGCAACAGTCATGTTGTACATTATAATTCAGCAAGACAGCATCTAATTATTTAATGCCTTTAACACAACACAACACAACACAACACAACACAACACACAAGGTAAATATAATCTTAAAACAGTTCAAACAGCATGTCA
>JAUCMS010000024.1:8807836-8823026 GCA_032357445.1 Enteromius radiatus
TTGTTGTTGCATTTACCCCCCCCCCCCCCCAAAAAAAAAAAAAAAAAAAAACAGTTATTGGCATTTGTTTCCATTGAATAGCTTTTATAGACACCTACACATTCTGCCATCATATGATGATTTTTTTTCTCGGTTTTACATGTCATAAATGCAAAATAAACATTACATTTTACATTTGTATATTAAAAGAACTTATAACTTACTTGCAGCTGTCTGAAATCTTACCGAGTGTTCATCATTGCAATAAGGTATTATGGGCTGAGCAGCTGCTCTTATGGCAGGTTTGACATAAAGTACCTGACACCAAGCATATCTGCTCCTGAACTTTGCAGGAAACATTCAACAAATTGATTTTAAGGATGAGAGCAGCTCATTCTCAGCAGGTTTCCATGCATAAACAGTACAGCAAGTTATTATATAGGGCTAATGCACCCATAATGAATTTGTCAGCTATGCTTTCCATTCTGAGTACTCTTTACATTTCAACTATATATTAAACTCAATGCCCACTGTCCTACTTTGTTGCATTTCAAGACTGATTTTAAGCTGTGCAACACATTTGAAACAGAATGCACGAGTAGGTGAGTAGCAGCCAGCATGTGGCAAGTTATTTAAAGGGTTACTGTTCGTAATCACAAGCATCATCTCTTGACATCCACAGGAATACTGAATAGCAGGATCTACCCTAAGGCACTTTTGAATGAAAGTTCTTCCACTGTGGTCTATCTGTGTTATGTTGCCATAGCAACACTTGACGTGGGAGCTGGGAAAAATAATGATGACAATAGTAATAGAAGGGGATTTTACTAAGAAAGTGGACGTGTTCTTGCATACTCTTTATCCTCACAGCGTATTTCACTTGAATAGAAAAGAACATATAGGATGGCCATAAAGAGACACTGCAGCAGCTGAACGGAATGTATCGTGTATTTTCAAAGCACAAGCATCTTTGAACAAACTTTGGAATATAGTTTGATCAACAATTGAAATGAAAAAAACTAAAATGAAATCTTTCTGAAATGATCTGCATTGAGCTGGTACATTTACAAAGTTGCTAGTAAATTTTTTTTACGATTCATTTCACAAGGTTCAGATTAAATCTGTTCTAATAACAAGGAATGTCGGATTGTTTCGGCAGTGCAGCATTTATTTGGAACTCAATTTGTGTCCAAAATCCTTAATGGTGTCCGATGCTTTCTCTGCAGCTGTGCCTATAGCAGACTGCGTTTGTCTGGAAGCCTCCTCAGCAGCTGTTTGTATATAACCACATACACAGAAACAGAGACAGAAAGAGAAAGTGAGAGTTCCTTACATAATCTTCATAGTGCAACATACAAAAAACTAATAGAGATAAGGACAATCATCACAATCAAATTTTAGTTTAAAGAGATTAATGTAATGCATACACTAAAAAACACTTTAAAAAAGCTGTATAATCGTGTACTTTTTTTTTCTGTACAGCTATATTTAACACTATCTCTCTTCTCTCTCACCTGCAGTGGTTGTTTCTTTGGAGGACTCTGCCACCTGCTGCACGGCATCTTGCGCTGCCTGAACTGAAATAACATTATCGAACACGCTGCTTGTTTTTCACACTCATTGATAAAGGTCTCTAATCAGCAGTATCAAAAATGTGCTTTTAATGCACGCTGAAATGGGGTATGCTCACTCACTCCAATAAATAAATACATATATATATATGTTATTATGCCACCATTTATCACACTGCATATTTTAAAACATAAGTTATTATAAAACATATTATATAAAATACAATTACATGTAAGCTGCAATACAATCAATAATATTACATCTAAAATATACAAGTGTAAATAAATAAACATATAATAAGATCACAAATTTGGCTCATCTTAAGTCAAATTTTTCTGTTTTAACTACTAAATTAGTAACAGTACTTTAAAATAATTTTCACTGAAATTTACTGAAATTAAATATTATTCATTAAAATACACAAGTTATTCAATTACTCATTTACTTAATTTAATTTTACGGTAATTTTGAAAGAAATCAAATATTTCAAAGAACAACATCTATTTTGTTTATGTAAACCATTTTAAAACCAAAACAAACAAACAAAAAAACTGTCCATTAGTAATAATAATAAATATTGTTTTTAAATAAATTATACAAATAAATAAGTAAATAAATCAGCAAATATAAGATTAAATAGAACACAAATATAAGATTTATTTTAATATAAAAAAAATAAAAAAAAATCCGTCAATGGCACAATAAAACAGAAGAGGTAAGGAAAACGGCTGTTCCTATCTAAACTAAAACATATTTGACCAAATCTACAAATGTAAGCCTAGATGAGCAGTGTGTATCCACTAGTACCTGCACTGTCAGTGACGCCTTTAGTCGCTGACTGTGTTGTGTTCTTCAGCCCCTCCAGAGACTTCTTAAAGGAAGCCATGATACTGAGCACATACACCCACAGTCCTACCGGCCCGGCGTAAGCGGGACGCTGCCTGCGGGGGCCCTTAAATACCCTCTGCTGCCGGGGGGCACCACATTCCCCTGTGACTGCACATGCTAATCCATCAATGGTGCCCGGCTTATGCAGGTATGCCAGCTATTGAGCCACAGCACCACACTCATTCTGCTACACTCAGCATGTCTGTAGAGCACTGTGTTCTGTTCTGGAGACACAGCCAGACTTCCTGTTGATAAGAGACTGGAGAGAGAACGTCATTTTAGTTTCTCTGCTTGTAATATTTGTCTGGATGCCAAAAGATGGACACACTTCTTTGTATTGCACTGCATAACAAAACAGTGGCAGATAGTTATTATAAGCACTTTTTTACGAATGTTCTTACACTTTTTGTAAATAAAGAAAAAAGGGAACTATACTTGGATATTTTTTTGTTAGTTTTTTTTTTATTTACAGAGGATTCACTTGTCTTGAATGACACAGAAACCTTAATATTGACATTTCCAGCATTGTAAAGCACATGTTGACCTGACATCCATAAACATTTCAAGACACATTTACACTAACTTTACAATCTCCAGTACACAAACGCATACATACACACAGATACAAATTGCCCAATTCTAACAAATAATCCACTGGAATGTTTATCACAAGCAACTATAAAGTTACAACGTATAAAACTCTTACTTTGAAAACATTAAATAAATAGCTTGCTTCAATATTAAATTAAAAATAAAAGTAAAATCCCACAAACAGGCATTGCACACAGCTATATATAATATCATATTTACCCGAAGATATTTTATCTCCCAATATGTTATCGGAAGATCTGAAACATCTATTAAACATATAGAAATGCAGGTACACAAGTACAAAGAGTCACAATGGGAGGGCAGGTCTCGTTTCATTGGGAGGGAGGCAAGGAAACGAGACAAAGCGCCCTCCGGCAGTCAGCATAGAGCTACATCCAACACGTTACCATCAGAACATGACATTTACAATAGATCATAATAAAAGTATATATCTGATAGGAAGAACATTTCTCGGCAGGATTAACTGGAATAGATATTTATGTTTTTCTGTATTGTTATTTTTTTTTGCACTTTTTTTGTTTTGTTTTTTTGCAACAGGGTTTATTGTGTTATTGATATAAACTTTTTGTGCTGCTGGCTGGACTTGGACTTGGAATGTGATGTTTACGCCTCTGGCTCATAATCTTGGTTGTCCTGTGAAAAGAAACAGATAACATTATATATATATATATATATATATATATATATTTACATGTGTGTGAGTGTGTGATATATATACAGTGAGTGGGTATATATACACATTCATAAAGCCCCATTTTATTATGAAAACCTGACATAAATTTTTATTATTTACATTTTTTATTATTTAGAATTTTGTACTATTTATATATTTGCATTAAAATGTTTTATTGCTTCTAAAACAATAACAAAAAGGCAGTCTTTTTCCACACAGTTTTATATTTACTTATTTTTTGTATACACACTTTTTAAAAAAAAATTTTTAATACATATATATATATATATATATATATATATATATATATATTTTTTTTTTTTTTTTTTTTTTTTTTTAAAATGTAATTTTTTAAATTTAAACTGAACCCAAACAACATTACTATATTTCAATAATATAACATAATAATATATTTCAATTTCATTAGAATATCAACTACATCTCATCATATTGGTTCTGTTTGAGGTCTGTTGCAGTGCCTGCTTTTCCCCAGCAGATGGCAGCTGATGCACAAGCGTTTGATTTATTTAATAAATATAATTGCACATCATGCTGGAGCTTTATTAGTGAGGTCTGGAGATCTGAATCTGAAGATACCCTACATCTTAAATGTCAGTATCATTATCTGACAGCCCTGGTTACTTGTGTGTGAGAGAGCAGCTACTGGAAGAGCCCATCTCCTCAACAGGGCAGGGGGAGCCTCCGTTACTACCCACAATGCACCAGGGCATTTGACGTCACCACCACTCCCATGCAGGCAGATTCAGAATGGCAGTGAGGTAATGAGAGGGAAGAAGGCAAACAGAAGGAGGGGGAGGGAGGATTAGAGGAAGGAGAGGAAGCAGAAAGATGTCACAGGGAATCCCACCATGTCTGTGAGCACCGATTGTACGTTTCAGAAATGTACGTGTTAATAATAAATGTCTAGGGTTAAATTAGATACATAATTCGGTGAAGAATCATTATAGTATCATAATAACCCTGGATCAACACCCACACAATTATATAAGGTATAAAGTACAGATAGCTGGGTATTATTATTGTATATTACAAATATCATCTATTTAATCAAAATATATATATAAAAAATATTATAATCTAATTTATATTACATTGCCACATTATAATTGACTTTAATTTAAGTGGATGAATCCCTACTGAATAAACGTATGAATTATATATTTATGGGAAAAAATATTTTAAATATATAATAATTTTGTGTTATATTAAATGTATTATACTTAATGCAATATTTATTTAATAATCAATAACAATTAATAGAATGCCCCTGGTTTATAAAACTTCAATGCAGCTTTATCAAACCATTAACTAATCAAACCATTGCTGCTTATTAATAGTTAGCAAGGTAGTTGTCAAGTTTGGTATTGGGTAGGAGTAGGAATGTAGAATATGGTAATGCAGAATATGGGCTTTTTAAGTACTAATGAACAGGCAAAATGTTATCAATATGCATGCGCATAAGCAATTGGTTAATAGTGAGAACTGATCCCTGTACTGTTATATAAGTGTTATCCAGAAAACTATTAAAAGTGGACGTGAAACTCATGGCAATGTCTGATGTGTGTGTCAGGTAGAGTTGTGTTTTTACCTGCTGAGTGTCGTCGTATGTCTGTCCCTCAGGGTCCATGAGGCCTTCTCCCATTGGCTCCTCTGTGGCTTCCTGACCAAACTCAGGCTGTAAACACATGTGAAAGCACATTGTGTCTTCAAAATCCAACAACAACAACAAAAGATTTGGCCACACAAAGGCAATTTAAACTACTGACCTGAGTTATACTAGCATGATTGATTTCTTTTTAAAGCACTATCACAGAGACAGAAACTAAATACAAGCACTTTTCTGTGCCATTTATACTATGTACAAAATATCAGTGCTTTAATATGCATGCTGCAACTTCATATGCATCTAATAAATGTTTCAGCAAACTGCATTTTATGTCTTGCCAATGAGAGAGAGAAAGAGAGAGAGAGACTCTCATTACCTACATACAGTAGATAGATTTTCTTTACAGTTCTAGGTCACTGGAAGGTTTATTTTTAAACTGAGCTATCACAGTCAATTAGGTCATATTCTAGCAATATACAGTCCTAAAATCACAACACAGCCTGTCAAACCCTTCATGTCAATCAAGCTACATGGAAACAATGCCATATATACTAAAACATATACATATATACCTCTATATATCTATCTAGGGAGAAAAATGTTGGTCAAACAAATGATCTTCTAAACACATTGTGAGATAAATGCATAAAACACTTTTAAAGTAATAAAAATACTA
Source organism: Enteromius radiatus (assembly GCA_032357445.1). Lineage (NCBI taxonomy): Eukaryota > Metazoa > Chordata > Actinopteri > Cypriniformes > Cyprinidae > Enteromius > Enteromius radiatus. The sequence continues at coordinate 8,813,864 of JAUCMS010000024.1, forward strand.
CACTTAATAAAAATAATAGTACTTTTATGTATCGATATTTATATGCAAATATGTATTGTAATAGCTACATTCAAGTGAAAAACATATATAGAGTCTATATTAATTTTGTTTAAAAAAAAAAAAAAAAATTAATTTTGAATCACATGATAAACTGTTTAATCTCACAACTAATTTGAGTAAAGTCTGCATTTGTTAATTAGATCATTAGTAAGATGCAAAGCACAAGTGGCACTGAGAATGTTTCCTGAGACCCACAATCAGACAATAGACGGTTTTAGTCCAGTACACAAACACACACAAACAACACAGTCCGGTTAGCACTAACCACCCACACACTTTCACATGATTCAAAACCGCTAAACTACACATTTAAACCAGCCATCGCACATTTGTCTTATGACAAGAGCTGCACTCCAAATCATTTGAATGATGATGGCTTAACTGAAGAACTAGAGCTTTAAAATAATGTGTTTTTATTCTTCGGCACCAGTGGGCTTCATACACACACATAACTGTAAACACCACAAGCACATATGCTGCAAGCTTCTTACGCTGATTTTCCCTCTAAGTGATTTACGAGATTACTGAGTCACCACAAAGGACCAGACTCATTTTTAAGCTTGGTGGGGGAAATCCGTGGAAGACCACACATGTAAATCTGTCAGGAATACCACTATTACTTAAAACCCAGAGCACTCTGAAATCAACAGTTTGTTTAAACTGAAGCAGATGCACCTAAGTTTGAAGACTGGCTGACTTCTCCTGCCATAGTGCATTTTTAAGGACTGTGCAAAGTGCTAAGTGACCTTGGGCAAGGTTGAGAGAGAGAGAGAGAGAGAAAGAGTGAGAGAGAGAATGGGGGGTTCAGCAGGACAGAAGCAAAGTAAGACACAATACTCCCTGTGGGGTAAGCAGCCCTCAATTACATGTCATGTGTTATGAAGTGAAGGTGAGTGTATGAAGTGTACAGCCTTCTGATATTCATCTAGTCACAGAGACCTCATTATTTGGTCTAGTATGTATTTCTCATGGAATAATTCCTAACCATGTCTGGTGGTCTTTGTTTGGTGAACAACTTCAATGTAATGTATTTTTTACGGTGTAGTGTTTACTACATTTTCTATACTATTATTAAGTTAAACTGATCAGAAATGTGACAAAATGTTTTGTTAGGTAACTTCTACATATATATTATATTATGATTAAATCAACCTACATTCCACATTATATAGAAAAAAATTTTTTTAAGGGTTTGGTCAGGTAGAAATAGCTCCTACCTTAGTGAAAATAGCAAAATAAAAGGTAACAGCACATTTTTCCAATCAACTTTTTAAAAGATTGAACATGGAATGGCATATAAGAATACGTAATAATAATGAGAAGAGCATACGTTCATGTCACTGGGGAACTCGTCCTTCTTCACCAGGCCGGTGGCAGCAGCGATGTTTCCGGCTCCAGACATCACAGCTCCTCCCAGCTGAGACGCCTGCTCCTTTGTCTTCTCAGCCACTGACCAATGATGAAACACACATTTTAAACACAGATACAAGCCATTTTAAGCAGAGACGCATCACTCTAAGTCAGAAATTCAATATTTATTTGGCAACACAAGAGAAATGGGAAATTATTTGAGGCTATTGTCTGTGACAATGTCAGTGCAACACATTGAGAGTTATTGGATTTAATTTCATCGAATAAAGCCAATTTATATGTGATACTGTTATGACAAAAACAACTGGGTCAGATTAAATTACATTAATAAATGGCCATTTGTATTAAATACTGTCATAAACTTAGTTATGATTAAACCTTTTTCAGTCTTGCTGTAAACGTGCATACTATCCAAGAAAAAAAACCTAATTATATTATATTATATTATATTATATTATATAAAAATATAATTATATTATTACATATTTACAGCTATTGTTTCATAAAAAAAGATCTAAATAACAGATGTATTATTATTATTACTACACAAATTTTATTTATGAAATTGATTCAGAATTTGTTTATATATATATATATGTGTGTGTGTTTTCATTTAACATTAATTTTTTTTTTCAAGTATTTAATTTTTTATGGGTTTATTTCATGTTTTATATTCTTGGCTCAAGCAAGAAACCAACAGTTAATTGTACTAAAAAACACTCTTCTTTTGACTTTTCTTGTTTTCCATCTGTCCTAGACAAATAACCTTCTGAAATATCACCTAGGCACAGAACTATTTGTCTCGGTTCCACTTACTGGCTGTAAGCCATGCCCTTTGAACACATTAAATGAGACATATTCATTATTTACAAGGCTAAAGACTAAAGAACAATTTGCAGAATCACCTTACCTGTTGCGACGCTGTCTTTGGTCTTGCTGCCTGCAAGCACACAAAAAATATTGTAAAAAAAAATAGAGAGGTCCACAACAATAGAGAAATACACATTAAATTATCCCCCTGTGAAGGAACTGTGATAAGCTTGAAAGTAGGTACATGATACAGACAGGTAATGAGTAGAAAGACAATGTGAAATACAAGCATGGCGCTCCCAGAGTAGCTTCATTTAAAGGTTCACTGAAAAATCATTAGAGCTAATAGAACCTGTATCTCAGACCTGTCACCTTAACCGACCTGCTTGAGTGAACTACAGCTCTGAAACACTTGATAGGAAGGGAGTTACCATATACTGTACTGGCAAATGGAAGTGTGTGTCTCAGTATGATTCTTACAAGAGAGAGGAGAAATTACTCTTGAGCAAAAAGATGTTTTAACAAGAGTCATTCACCCGTGACTCATTAGAGCTGATGTGTTTCATCTACAGCACTTGAGTCATTATAACAAATCTGCTTCTTAAAATGTCTTGTTCATGAATGCACAGTGTAACAGAAGTATCATTTTAGATAAAAAGGGCAGATTGTAAGTGCTTTATCAGGACTCATCTGTCACTAAAGGAAATGTCTATAATTTTACTACATCTTTCTTAAATGTGCTAAGGGCTTCTAATATGAGTCCTTTTATTTATTTATTTTTGGAAAAGAAAAGACATTTACATTGACTTTACATTGTTAGGAATTACTAATTGTTACTTTTTACCTTTCTATTCATCAAAGAATAATGGAAGGAATGCAGCACAGTTTCCACAAAAAAATACATTTTCATGTAATTTGTCCGTCAAAATGGCATATTATTATATATTATTTATTATTATTCCTGAAAAATCATTTGACACTGGAGTAACGATGTTGAAAATTTCAGCTTTGTCACTATAGGAATAAATTACATTTCAGAATCAGAAAACATTTCTATTAAATTTTATTTATATTTGTAAATCAAAATTACAGTTTTTATTCTAATTTTATTCTATCAAACAAAAGCAGCCTTCTTTCAGGGGGAAAACTAATCTTACTGACCCCAAACTTATATAAAGCAAATATTATTTTTACATATTATTTTGCACAAACAGCAAACTGAAAATGCACTAAATTAATTAAATTAAATTAATGAATTCGAATGAATTAAATTTAAAACATAATATAATATAATGTATGTCTCATATATATATATATATATATATATATATGGATACACCTTCATAAAATGGGAATAGTTTGTGATATTAACTCACATTAGTATATGTGAGAGGGGAAACTTTTCAAGATGGGTGGTGTTTTGATATCACCAACCATTCCCATTTTATTAAGGTGTATCCATATAAATGGCCCACCCTATATATATATATTCAACAAGACACAATTTGAGCTATCATGTATGGAGCACAAGTGGTGTGGGGGCATAATAAACATGAACCAATAACCACTAAATATTTAGCACGGAATACACAGCTCAATATGAGGATGAGAAGTCACTCAGGAAATAAATGTAAAACGGAAAGGGAATTAGAAAAGCATAATAGCAGTGGGACAAAACAAGCCAGTGTTCCTCTTCAATCTATCCTCAGATGGGTTGGTGGCGCATGTGCATGAAGGAGTGTGAGCTTGTGCATCTGCTGTCCAAGGTGGAACAAGAACCTATCAGCTACCCATCGCCCCTCCTCCACAAACACCCACAAGGCCATTCAAGCATGGCGTCCCAGGTCACCGCAGTTGTCAGATGTAAGTGCAACCTTGTGTTCACCGCAAAGAAAATGATGGCAATGATACAAGACGATCTGCAAAGCAACCGCAGATGGACTTGAGGTATCTGGGCTAACTGTCTCTCTCCGGCACGCTGGTGGCACAGATGTGAGGCTTTTGTATGTGAAGGGATTCTATTATTCATTCATCCAAACATCAAAACAGAGGAGTATGAATGAGTGTTTGCACTGGGCACTTAAACACAAATGCCCTCTCAGTCTCCAATTACAGCAGGTCAACAGACTAGATCAACGTCTCGTCTTACTGATCAAAGCCCACGGCAACAGGATGAGTAAGCTAGAATCATTTCAGACATGCTTGGAAAGACAATTTTCCTTTCTTTCAGCTCTGTATGCCATACAATGAACGGATTTGGACTGTCACTCTTGTCTGTTATACAGTGAGCTCTTTTTCACGGGTGCTGTGCGTATAGAGGTATATGAGCTCATGGAATTGTGTGACATGTGGCCCGTAAGGCTTTTTTCCAACCCGATAGGAGATCAGAGAGATGCTGGACCAGCTCCAGAAGTCAACCATCTCACACGATGTTATTTCACTCTCAAATTAGCATGTACATTAAAAATCCCCTTATAAGATCAGGTTACATGAAATGGATTTTCTCTGTACAGTTTATGCTATACTGGAATCAATATCAGTCCAGTATCGTGAGTGCTTTTAATTTTCCAGATGTAAAATCCATTGATGATTAAAGAGGCCTTTCAGAATGTTGTGTGCTAAAGAGCGATGACAACTATACTGAAAAGAGTGAGCAAACAGGACTGTCACAGCATTCGTTGTGAGAAATATTGAAAAGTTGAGTGATCTAGTGTGCACAATAAACCATGTAAATTGGAAAGAGGAGGGCAATCTCTTGACAACTATCATGCCAAGGACCCTTGATATAAAACATTTTTATTAGCTTCTACTTAATGGACTATATTTGAAAATAAAAGTTTCATTTCAAATTTTTAACTATCTTAAATATTTTAGGATTTAGGCTATAGATTAAAAAGGTTGTTTCTATAATTTTCTATATTTTTAATAGAAATTACTTGAGTAATATCATAATATACTCCACGGGTTTAACGTTTACTGGCAAATAACAAAACCTTTTATTATACTCAACATCAAGTTATTAGGAAAAAGTATTATTTCTTGATTGTTAAGGACCTAAAATATGATGATACTCTTGGAAAGGACCACCTTTTTAAAAGAAAAAGGAATATATTTTAATGCATGGAACCCTGTTTATATTGAAAGCTAAGTGTAAAAGACAAAGTCTAAAAGACAAAATGTTTAAATAGAATTAAATAACCCAGAATAAATTATTGAAATGTTTCAAGATATTTCAATTAAATTTTACATTTATTTGTAGAGTGTTTTCCACAAATAATTTATAGAACTATTTTTTATTTTATTTTATTCGGTTCAGTCTTAATATGAGGCCAAGCGTAATTTATAATAATCTTTATTCTAAAAATATTACTAATGTTATTTAAAATAATTTTCAAGATCCTTAGAGACCTAAGATACCTGATCATGTCCTAAAATACCCACTATGTACACAAGAAATGTGGCTCTATGGCTGGTAAAAAAAAAAAAAAAAAAGATCAACAGGACTTGGTAGACGTAAGAGGCCTGGAAAACCCCACCCAATATCCCAGCCAATCACAAAATTACACAATAGTGGCTGAACCTATAGCAATGCTCTGAGAAGTGGCAGTAAAACAGATAGCAACCCCCTCCTGGCCCTCAGGCTCTAGCTTCGTGGTCCCTCCCACTCCCACCGAGCTCACGCTTGATTCGTGATATGCATGCATTTAAAAAAAAAGAGCATTATATGCTCCATATCTTACCAACAAACATCACGCCTTCCTTGGTCTTCTCTGCAGCCACCGCAACACCTTCCTTGGTCTTCTCTGCGGCCACTGCCATACCTTCTTTAGCTTTAGAAAGCCCCTTCATTAAAACATCCATCTTGGCCCCTCTGCATCCAAGAGAGCAAATTATGTAGAAAAACACAATGAAAAACAGGGTTTGTGTTGCACTGTATATGACAAATGTGGGTTAATTTGGAATTGAGAGCAAGTGTGTGTGCTAATAGCAGGCTGTCAGTCGTACAATAAGGAGTCTAATTTCCCTGAAGATAAAACGCCCATACAAGCACACACAATGAGATGAGAACATTCACACCATCAGCTGACGTTATTTTTCAGCTTTAACAGCAGGAGGTGTTCTCGAGATGTTCACAAACTCATTAATTATTACTCAAACGGCTTATTTTATACTGAGCATCTATACGGGTTTCTGAGAAACAGATTTTTAGGCTTGTAAATTAAAAATGGCACATACATTTTTGCTTTACATAGTCGATTTAAAACATTTTGTAGAACGAATGCACTACTATAATGAAGAACAACGTGTCTCGACACAGTGTTTCATTTCATTTTAAACGCAAACAGAATTTGAATCTTGCACTTCTCTTACAATATGGTGTCACCTCTCCAATGTCCTCACACTGAAGAAGTGCTGGACACGACACGAATAAAATAAAACAGTTGCCTGTTTTATCATCAGGTTGAACCCGAAATTCAAAACGCAACGTTTTAATTTGCACACAAGCCGCGAATACTCGTTTCAATCGAAGTGCACGGGGTTTTTGTGTCCTTAAGAGCACAGCGTTAAGTATTTTAACACGATCTCGGTTCGAGCTAATATAAACAACTGCTTTTCAGTCTCGTGGACATGTAATGAAAATGAAAACGTACCTTTTAAAGCACCTTCTTTGTCCTTATGCTTCAATTGCGTAGTAGATTGAAATATCGTGGAAGGAAATTTTACACTACGATCTTGAGGTGGGCCTTCCTCTGGATGCGCTCAGCCAATGAGGACGAGAGGATGAGACGATCGACGTAGCTCATGGTATTGATCATGGGGGTGTCAGACCCCGGCTGTAATGGCCTGTGATACTCTGAGACTAATGCTGCATCCTTAGCCAATGAATAAAGGTGACTGAGATCGTCAGGAGATGTGGCAAGTGCGCTTAAATGGCACATCTGCTTCATACTGTACTGTCAGGTATTATTCAATTATTTGCACTTACAGAGGACGTATGATAGCTAGAATTTCCTTCACACAGTGTTTCATGTGACAGAAGAAATCCGTATGTATCACAAAAAATATATAGGCTAACATATACATAAATGTCACAAATAAAGGCTTTATATTAGTGGTTAATTATGTATTAACTAAAACCTTTATTAATGTGAATATGTAGGTGTTTTCATGATTACAAAATATATCTATCGTTCTTACAGGCAGTACTGTGTAATGTTTAGAAACTACAATCATATGTCTCGTTATGACCAAACACAAATAGAGGGATGAAGTCCATCCATATGTTTTTGCGATCGCGTACCATCTTTCAGGGGCTTAGCATCGATGTGATTGTTAAAATTAGGCTGAATATCTATCCGTGAACTGTATGGTAAATACAGGTCGAAGTGCTGTTAACATTAGACTTGCTCATGCATATCTTGTTTGGATTTCATGCAGACGATGAGTGTCGTGTCCACTGACCATCTGCCTGAAGTGGGCGCATCGTGACATCTGCCTCTGAAAGGCAATCGAATGATCAATTGATTTTGTCCAAGCGTGTTTAAAGTCTTGCAAAGATCAGTCCCAGCTGGTGATTTGAAACTTTCCGTTGTCAATTACTCCTTATGTCGAACGATCTGTGTCGGATACATATTTTCATGTAGGCCTACATATGTTTTGGTCGAGTAAAATGAGATTAAACACGTTGAAACACATTATAGGGATCGTTGATTTCTTGTAGTGATGTAGCTCTCACACCTATGACATCAGCCGTTAAACACAACTCCCTTTTCTATGCTTCGCGTGCCATCTGCTGTTTTACACTAGTATAACATTGTTTAGGTTATTCAGGACTATTCGCTAGTTTACTACGATCGAGTGATTAAGATCAGTATAGCTGCAGATTGGAAGTCAGAATTTCAGCACCGCGGACAGCGCCTTATGAAATACACTGGGCAGCAAAGCCAACTTTTCCTTCTACACAATCAGCGGCATCGCGCTTTCATTGATGCAGTCATTTTAGAGTGGCAAGCGTTTTTTCCCCCTTTGGAACCATTCATACATATTATGTATGCAATGGTCAATATTAAAAGTAGCGGTGAATATCTTGTGTGTCATCCAGCTGTGCAGACTGAACCAAATTTGGCAGTTCTTGCTGTGAGATGTTACTTCTCTTCCATCAAGGCATTTGCAAGTTCTTCAATTCATCTAGGAGAACATGTGGTTGCAAGGTTGATCAGCTGTCCTTCTTATCTCTCTGTAGCACTATCTTTAGAGACAATGCAGTTTATTGCTCAGGACACATCTGCAGTCTTCATGCCTCCCTGCAGCAGGACTATGGTATATAATTCACAGAGGTGAATTCTTTTTTTTTTCCCCTCAGTATTTAGAAGATATTTTTGTATGTTATTATAATTGTGAGCTTAATGACCTGCCAGTTGGAAACAATATTGTAAGCCATTATTGATTCCAAAATACATGACAAAAATGTGTAACATAATGCATTACAAAAAATATTTTATAATATAATACTTTTGCCCTCTTGTTTATCACATTAATTAAAATAAGATAATCCTGCACCTTCTTGATAAAATCAAGGGGTTTTATGAATTTAATGAAAAGCTGATAATTAATTAAATCATAAGATTATTTAATAAAAACAAATACTTCAGTACTCCAATACCAGTCAACCACAAACCTTACTAAAAAATTAATATTTTATTTGTTTGGAAATGCAAACTAGATATTTTCTACTAACACTACAACAAAGATAGAAATAAGCTTTTTTTTGGTGAAAATAACGTTCTAATAATTTTTCCAACATGTTGTTTTTTAAACTTAATTTGGTAACAAATACTCCTATATATATATATATATATATACACTCACCTAAAGGATTATTAGGAACACCTGTTCAATTTCTCATTAATGCAATTATCTA
>JAUCMS010000024.1:8823453-8845550 GCA_032357445.1 Enteromius radiatus
GTACTAAAATGGCCCCCACAGTCACCAGATCTCAACCCAATAGAGCATCTTTGGGATGTGGTGGAACGGGAGCTTCGCGTCCTGGATGTGCATCCCACAAATCTCCATCAACTGCAAGAAGCTATCCTATCAATATGGGCAACATTTCTAAAGAATGTTTTCAGCACCTTGTTGAATCAATGCCACGTAGAAATTCTGAAGGTGAAAGGGGGTCAAACATCGTATTAGTATGGTGTTCCTAATAATCCTTTAGGTGAGTGTGTATATATATATATATATTCACTGTATGTAAATATATTTTCAAAAATTACAAATAAAACCTTCATATTCTACACATGTAATTAGAGGCTAAAATATTATTGACTAACAATATAATACAAAAATATGAAAACCTTTATAATGTGAATAGTTATAAATATGCAATACAAGCAAGAATTTACTGCATAAATAATATCAGTAATAATTAATTATTGACAATATAGAGACTAAATTATTTATCATTGTTAATACATTATTTGTTTAATTTCTTACTTTTTTGTGTTTTATTGACACATTTTGTGGTCTTTACTTAGCTTGTGTATAGAACTCAAAAATGTACATTGTTTGTATATGATCTGACAGTTACTTCTTAAACAAAAGTCATGCTAACTGTTCCTTTCATGAGATCTATTTATTTTTACATTGTATTTTGGAACATTATCAAAGTGACATTTCTTGCAAATATCCATTTATAGAAGAAAAATGATGGAAATTGTAATGCATTTTTCTTTGAGTAAAATGTTTACAGAACTAAATCCTACAGAGGCATTATGTTTGACAATAAACATTTACTTACCGCTCAGTGGTTCCTGCAATAAACTTGTTGTTCAGAATTTGGAAGATAAGCCCTGAAGTCCTCTGATAGAAGTGCAATAACTGAGAACAGGAAATGACAACAGTCAGTGTTATTTGACAAAAGTTACTGAAGTCTCTCTCCACAAATGCATTTCAAATGAACTCTGGGCCTTGAAATTTACTTCACTCACTTTTCTATTTTTTCTTTCATTATTTGATGTTTTAGTGTGCTATTTTTTATTTATATTTTTTTGACTTTGCATGGTGTTTGATTTACAGCCTCGGGCTCTAGCTTAAGTACTGATCTCTCAGTACATCCAGACTGAGCTTTTATTCTTAATTCTCTGATCTCTTCCTCCTCACAGACCTCCACTGAAAACTTCTGGTCTTCTTTTACAGCTTTCAACTGAGAGAGTAACCAGATTTAACACTGTGCTCCAAGCCTGTCCAACTTGATTTCAGTAAGGTCCTTTATATTTCCCCAAGATCCAAAGCAAATCAGAAGAAGACTTCTGGCTTTGTTTTGCTGTGTGATCTTGTTTGTGGTATAGGCTTCAAAGCTTGAAACTTCTTGAGTCAAGGCCAAAAGCAAGGAAAAGCCATAAAACAGACTATATCTGAAGTATTACTGTGCTATTGTTTATATGTGGTTTTCATACTAAAAACAACTGCATTGAAGTTAAAACACTGAAGTGTTAAATTTAGATATCTTTAAATAAATTAATTAAATCTCTGATTGTACAAGCATTTATTTTGTAGTGCATTTAGTTTACCAGAATTATATCCAGGTAACCTGCATACTTTTATGGAGTTGTATGACTTAAATGTTTGAGTTAAATGAGTTGATATGGTGTGATTTTAAATATGTCACGGCATTGGTATATGAAACCGAAAAATCCAAAATTAGAAAATCAATTCAAACTATTCATTTTGAAAGCTTCATGATTTAATCAAAGAAAACATATTTTCTTATATATTAGCGATCAAAACAATCAATATATGAAATTATAGCTGATATGAAAAATATACACAATATATTATGTTAATATATTCAAATATTGCACAATCCATAAAGCATTTTCCCTTTTTATATAGTATATGTAAATTACATTATATGCAATTCTACATTTAAAAAATTCAATTTTATGTTGAAATTATATGCAAACAATAAAGAGAGATATGTTTATCATTTTAATATTGAAGTACTAGTTCTCCATACATCTAAATGTTATTTAATGCATTATATTTTCCTGCATATTCCATTTGTGTGCGTTTGTGTTTTGTAAAGGCAATTCAGCATAATCGCCGCTGCATGGCGACAAAGACCATATTTTTAGTAGCTACCCAACGAATAATTTATTCTCTCTCCTCCGCAGCTGTTACTAAGCTGAAGCTATGCAGACAAACACATAAAAAAACACATTCATATATGAAATATTTTCAGAAGTGTAACTGCAGTGTAAGGTCCGTACTGGAAACTTTGTCACCCGGTTAATTAATATCTGGCAACATTGAAACATGAACATTGAAAACAACATGAAAGGGCGTTTTTAAATATAATTACTGTGTGTGCTGTATATCACAAATCTTGTCAGTTATGTAAACTCATTATAGTTGGCTGGCTACCAACACAATTGGCTGCTATTAATGTTAATGTTAGTCCACAATTACCTTACATAACACGCTTATGAAAACATTAAAAAATGATAACGACAGGGAGGGGGCAGCAAATACAATTAATAAATGGACACTGTCTTCCTGCGCCAAACCAGTTCTCTCTCGCGCGCTCGATCAAATATACGGCGTTTATACACAAGTGAATTGGCTCGGCAGTACTGTGATTGTAAACAACTGCCTGGCATCCCATTATCTTTCACTATAAATATAGGTAAATATCCCACGCAAGCTGCCATATATCTTGAGACTTAGGATGGCAGTAAATTGCAAAAGCTATAAACTGCCATCAGTCAAGACAGCAATGCGTGACTATTAATGTGCAAATGTTATGCGTACGTGCTCGACCGACAGCTCTGCATCGGCGAAGCACTTCATATGAACTTGGGACACATCAAGAGACGAGCTTCCCAAGGGTTTCGCAGACCGCAGTTGCCAAAGTGGAGCTACTTAAGACATCTGCTCGCTGTGATTGGAACTTCAACTCTGTGTTCAGAAACAAGGCTGCATAATGAATGCAAACTCAGGACTCCTGGAGAGATAGTGTTAGCGCTTTGTGAATGCTATTACCATGCTAATAACAAACTGACTTTTTCCCCTGGGGAAAAATTACCGTAACAAAAAATGACTTTGCATTGGTTTATGAAATTACCGGTAGCTTTTTTTTTCAACCCTGGAAGTACCACCAGGGGGCAGTTTAACTACGTGACGCAAAATCCTAACTGCCAGAAGTATTAACGCAGGATCTATGGGCTTATCTGTAGGAAGTATCTCACTCAGGGACGCTTTGTTTTCACTATTGCATTTTAAATCAACTCCTCAGCCGATATCTGAGAGAGAAGTGGCGGAAGAAAGAGTTAAGAGACAATAAACAGACACATCTGGGTGTACGAACGAACACGGGCAACATTTGTGAGTCCAGTAATAAAAAGCAAATATTTACCAATTCTCATCTATAGATTAGACACCCTCTGCGTGGTCACAGTCGAGTTGTAAACTAGCAAAAGTGCACTGGGGTGAAGTAAGGGGACAATCTGTTCTGCTGTGATAAGTCAAAAGGGAATTTGCGAACAAGGGCATAATTTGCACTACAAAGAATATGTTTTCCCCAGAAAGCATGCAAGCGCAACTCACTTTGTAGTAATAGGTCTTCAAATTTGTTGCTTAGCTTGTTTTTTTTAAGTGATAAAAAGCATATTGGGCTTATTTCCGGCGACATACCCGAAAACCAATCAAAGCCAATCTTGAAACAAGTGAGAAGTTTAAGTCTTGCTGTCATTTCAACAGATCTTATACCCTTGATTTCTAGGGTTCATGATGGCATCAGTGTTCATCTTCATTCCAAGAACAACAAAACATGAATGCACAGAGAACTACACACTCGTCTGTGCATAATCGTTTCATTCTAGTCTCTCCTCAAAATCGAGCCGTTCAGGAACTTGTTTAGGCGAGTTGAGCCACAATTCATGATTTGCAGTAGGAGTATGTTAAACAGCCTATTTCTCAACTCATTCCCCACACAGCCAGCAGGACACTGGAAACAGAACGACTTCTGGAGACAGCTGTGGCTTTGAAGTACGACAAATAAGTGCTATCAGGCAACTGGCGAGCAGAGAATTGCTCACCATATTATGTTCTTCGACTGGGGGCCGCTAAGCTAATGAGTTTGCTCGTCTATCTTCTTAGGTTTGTTCCTGCTTTTGTGTCCAGGCCTTTGAGGATCTAGTGTGCCAGACATTGTAATACTGTTCCCATTGTCACCGTCTCAATCCCCATTTCTTCTGGAATTTAGGGAATCCTGCTGCACAAATTTTCACATGGGAAAGACATAAAGGCCATAGAAAGTACCGAATTATGTATAATGCTGCAGACAATGAGCAAACTGAGTTAAAAATACAATTTTATCATCAGAAATGGGGCACAATGGATATACTGTACTGTAGATATTTGTGAACTCTGTAAAGAGACTAGGTTCCTGAGGGATATAATTCCAGGAAAAGGTATGTGGAATTTTTGCAGAAACTGCTTGATCTCCACACAAAAATACTATGTCAAAATAACAGACATATACAGAATGCTTAAACAAATATCATGTTTTTTATACACGCATTTATTGAGCATTTGAAGCATTGGATTTAATAACCAGTTGACCCGCTTTTGGCAGCAATAACCTACACTGAATGTTTCTTATGACTGCGGTTCAGACTTGCACAATGGTCAGGAGGAACCATTTTTTGCACCATTGCACTTTGCAAAATTGCTTCACTTCAGCAATATTTTTGGGATGTCTGGTGTGAATCGTTCTCTTGAGATCATGCCAAAACATTTCAATAGGTCAGGACTCTTCCGGAGGGTGTGCTTTTTGCAGAAGCGATCTTGGGGGTTTACATGCTTCTTGAAACTACGTCTGGGTCTAAAATATGAGCCAAATTCACAATTTTAAGAGCTATCCAAAAGAAACAATAACTGGATAAATGTATTAATATGTAATTCTTAAGTGCTGCTTATTTAGTCAGGAGAACTTTGAATGCTGGTCTTTGGAAAATGATGCCTTTCTTTCAGAATCTACCAGCAGGGCGATGCTAAAAAGCCAATTTGGGAAGAAAAACACCTAGTCTTCAACTTGTGGCATATATCTAGAACACAAACAAGAAAACCATTTTGCCCACCTTTAATTTCTTCGTTATTTGCTGTGTCACACCTTTCTCACCTTGTTCTGAGCTCTATTATGAGGGGATTTGCCTTTCCCCATCCATGACCATCAAGTCTGGAATTCTGCACTTCATAATCCAGAAGACGGCAGCTAATTTTCAAAGCTCCTTTGCTAAAGCAGTGGACTTAGAACCACTTAATGTGATCAGATACACAAAAAGAGCTTGAAGTGGAGAGATTTAGAGAGGGGATCACAGAATGTTGAAGTACTCAAGAGGAGATCTTCTGGCAGCTTGCACCTTCAGGCACAATGGTAACATTGATTCAGCTTTCACAAATGAGAAATGAAGTGTGTTTTTCTCTATAAGAGAGCACAATTAGCTCCCTTAATACATGTTCACATTTGTGCCTGTTTATATAAGACAATATTAACGTGCTCCTAATATTGAAAATAAATAAATAAATATATGTAAAAAAATCCTTTCCAATATTTAAAGAAATGGTTTACACCAATACAATTACTTGCTGATAACATACTCTCCCTCAGGCCATCAAACATGTAGATGAGTTTGTTTTTCATCATAAGGACTTGTAAATGCAGCATTACATCACCAAATGATGCTCTTCAGTGAATGGGTGCCGTCAGAATAAGAGATAAAAAAACAATAATCCACAAGTAATCCACATGACTCCAGTCCATCAATAGATGTCTTATATTTGTAATGAATCATTAAGATGTTTTAACAAGGTCTATAATACATATATTCTCCAGTAAAAAGTTCATCCCCTATGGTCCTCTCACTTCAAAACCCACCAACATATTTGTTTAGTTAGCTTTGCTTCAGACTTTTACATTTTTTTCTTAAACAGTGCCTGATCTGTGCATATTTCGCTCCTGATATGACTTTCTTTACCAGAGAAACCAATATTATGGATAGACGACTTGTATTTTAGCCAGAAGCGAACAGTTTGAAGTTAAGAAATGATGGATGTAACTGAAAAGAATGTTAAGTGATATACTGGAGTTGTGGATTATTGTGATGTTTTTATTTTATTTTATTTATGATAGCAACCATTCACTGCAGACGATCCTAAATGCATTTTTTCAGCTAATTTCCATGTTTGAAAGAACCTTTCCATAAAATTGTACATTAATTTGATTACTAATCTAAGCAAATTTGTGACAAAGAATATCTATATTATTTACTTACATTGCAGCATCTTCTCTAGTGAAAGTACATAGAGGTTTGTGTAGTCATCTATATATTCAATATGTGGCATGTTTCCCTTCTTAGCATGCAGGAGGCTAATGTGATGAGTTTGTGGTTGATGTAAGAGAGTATCACACTTACAGCTGTAATGAAGCTTTTACCACTGTGCATAAGCAAAAGCCAGAGCCGGCCAATATCAGCAAGGCGGTCCACCATGCTACGCTTGGGGCTGCATTCTGGTTAAGACTTCAGCCTTGTCTATTCCTATTTATTCAACCATTAATGCCTTAGAAAAGACCACAGGGAAATAAAATAAACACTTCTCACTGCATCGCAGCAGCGGGAGTCCTTGCATCTCTTTGCTGCAATGATCTGCCGCTTTTGCACAACCTAGACTGTCCTGCGGCCAGACCCTCTGAAAAACAAATTAGCTTGTTTCCCTCTACTTTAGCTCGTGTATCACTGACACTTTAAAGGCTCTTGAGAGCTCTTCTACCTTCAGTGCCACTAGCGTAGCGTTTTTTATACCATACTTTGGTGGCATAATATTTGATGTTTTACAGATTAATATTTTTTGTTCAAGCATTATAAGGTCACTGTAGTTGAACAGAAAAAGTGTATGCTCATGATCTGGACACAAGCTTATGACCTAGTGCACACGAACACACTGACACGCACACCACTTCAGATGTGCAATCAAGGCTCAAGGTGGCCGTCCTTATCAAACATATCAAGTTATCCACTGATGTCATTGATCAAAAAGCCAATTCCACTTCTATTATTGTGTCAGAGGAGACAAAGATTGTAAAATGACTTTGTGAGGTGTTCCCACTTGGTAAACATACCTAGGATCCATTAGACCGAGAGGAGATTATCAAGACTGAATGCAACAATTTGGGGGGATTATTCTAGGCGACCTTCCTCCACATTTGAAAGGCAATTGGAAACATGGCAATGAGCCATTATGCTCACCTTCACTTTGATTATAGCTCAAACATGCTGGCACTACATTGCCATATTTGCCCGTATCTAAAAGAATCATTTATGCTTATCGATATCCTTTGCCTTCTGATAAAGTTCAGCTGTAGCACAACGCTAATGCAACCCTACATAGCTCTTGGCTCTTACTCACGCCATCTCCACTCTATTAAAGAGATGCAATATCATGCACCGTTCTCATCAATAATACGGGGGAAGATTTGACAAAGTTTTCTTATTTCTTCTGCCAGAGTTGGCCGCTGGAGGATCGGTGACCTCTGTTGAAATGTTCCCTGTTTTTTCAATGTTCTTCCAAAAGCCCACAGCACATTGGCTAATGAGACCCCCTCTGTGATTCAAATATTAATGTTGTTTATATGAGCTTATATTTGCTAATGATGACTTTGATAACAAAAAAGCCTATTAGTTAATGTTTTACAGTTGACACTATTTAATGATAGATCTGTTTAATTGGAACAATAATAAATTAACCGTTATTTATTGAGATAGTAATACAATATTCTTCTTTTTAAAGTTCATTAGCATGTTCAATAACAGACAAGGCTAATGTAATTTTTCCCCTGTTGTGACAATGTATTTTTAATTACAGGTTGTCACATGAACAGCCAGTCAGTAAATAAACTGATTTAACTATCAAGGTAATGGTTGCTGGTTCATTTCAAATCAGGCATAAATTAAAACAACTCATAACTCTATGGGGGAGTCCTTTGTGAATTCTGTAACTGCTCCGGGCTGAGTTTCCTAAAAGCATTGTAAGTCTTAGTTGATCATTGCTCTTTTGGTTATGATGTATTTTTGGGAAACTTAAGATGCTTTTGGGAAATGCAACCCTAAACGGTTTACTAACAAAGTGACTCGGATTCAAACGAATTACAAACGAGTTTGCCTCTGAGAACCTTTTTGACTGATTATTTAAAAATGATTTGTTTGTGAGTTTCACTGGCTAGCGGACGCAAACTAATTATGCTCTCACTCTCACTCAAATCTACAGTCATTTTAGCTACAACCCAAAGCCGTGAATACAACACATATTAGGTATTATAACAATGACAGCTAACTTAAAACAGAGTAGCTCTGTTTATTTTGTGAGGGATATGAGTTGTGTTCAATACATTGTAAAAAAGTATGTAGTCTTTACAAAAAATAATGCAAAATTGGCAGCTGTGAAAAGTATATTATGTCATTGTAAACATCCTCGATTTCATCTGTGTTAATTTAATATTGCATCAACCCTGATTAAGGTCTATTTGAGTTCTAAAATCAGCTCAAATATCAAACGTTTTATATGCTCTGACTGGATAAAATCTTTGTCAAAAGCTTAAAAAAAGCCTTTCTTCATTATACATGTGATTTTCTGTAAAATCATTCAACCCCTGACTACCCCAGACTGGCTCTGACTTTTAATAAATAAAAACATAAAGACTGTAAATCTGAGCCAAAATCTGTGCCAATATTGTGTGTTGTACAGCAATAGCATTAAATCACAATAGATGATGTTCTACTGTTTAATTATAAAAGCAGTATGTGCTAATGGCTTAATCTGCAGTACTTTTATACAATATTGGACATGGTGTTGATAATTGTTACATATTTAATCATCCCACTTCCAATGTAACGTTGCTTGCCTTATCTTGGCATTATGTTTATCTTTAATTAATTAGTTGGCGGTTGTGTGATAATGAATATAGAAATACATTAGTGTTATCCTTTATGATGCATCTCATATGTCAGTCTGCTTTGACCAGCGAGCTTGTCTTCCACAGGGACCTTATTCTGCTGGGTTGCTAGATTTACCCTCTGACCACAACACACACACACACACACACCGACCGCTTGCTATTGAGTGACTTGCCCAATACTGGAAACTTGGTTTAATAATAATCCTGTTCTAAACTTGGCTTTGCATAGAGATGAGGAGAGCTCCAGTGCCATGTTTTTTTCATTTCTTTCAGATCTCTGGCAGTCCCTGAGAAGTTGGACTGCAGGAGAGTCACACACTGACTATCCTGGTGTCTTCAGCTCAGGCAGAGATCCAGGGATACGTTCTTGAAGAACACCCCCAGCTCTCTGCCTCCGAATCTGGCAGCACTGCTGCTGATGGCTGAAGCTTCTCTGATGTCTGCTGTATGTCAACCAAAACCACACAACAGTGCTGGAGCAAGAGAAGCTGGAAGCTTGTTTGTGGAGATGCTTTATTTTGGGGAATATTTCTAAGGTGCCGCTACAAGAAACATGCATTAGCATTTTCCTTTCAGTATGAGTTGCATTCAGAGTCATTGGTGTCTTGAGACTCTTGAAAAAGCACAGAATAATGGGCAATTCATTAAACCCTTACTATCCTGCATTTCCCTTGCAGACGATCATAAAATCAATGCGCTCATCTAACGAGCAAAAAGAGCCAGTGCTGTGAAAAGAAACGAGGCTGAAAAAGTCAGTAATTTAGAACATAATAATTATGTTATTAGGCTGCATTTTGTGTTATATGATACCCTAAATCTTTGAAATGTCTGTTTTATCTTTAAAAATTAAAGTATGAATATGTTCGCAGTGTGGCAGTGGCTGTAATCATGTAAACACTTGTTGTAGTTTTTAAACCAAATACTTGATTATGCATGTGGTGTTTTTAATCTTTATAGTCAATTACTAAAAGCTGAATTTTCCACCAAAATCAAGTCTCAATTCTGTCTTGCAAGCTTTGTTTGACTGCCTAAGGCACATTTAAAGTTGTATGACTTTCTCTGGCTACATGGTAAGAGTAAAGCTAATTGGTATTAGTCATCACTGTCAAATAATAAATGAAATGACACATTCTAAAAGCATCTTACAGAGCGTTTTTACATGATGCAAGGCTGCTCTGAGGGGTTCAAAATTCTGTGTAAAAATGAAATGGTGCATAAAAGTGGTACTAAAACATGCTGCTCTGACCCACCGAAATGAAATGCTGCGCCGTAAACTTTGTTGTTGTCATGACAATCAGTGCCGCTTTGTTTCCTGTCAGTTCACTCGGCTGTGTGCCAGAATCAACAAGCGGTTGCCAGAACAAATAGTCTAATAGCTTTGTTTGTTTTGAGAAAATGTCTAGCAGTAGGGGAAACAATGATTGCAATACTTTAAAATCAACATTTTTTTGAAGTGTTTGTCCCAAGAACAATATAAAATACAAAAGAGGAAAACAGAAATCAGTAAAACATAAGATACATTACATATTTTATGTGTGCTGCACAGCCCACTGAACATTATTTTATAAAATATTCTTTTTACAAAGTAATTTCATATTTCTGTACTGTTCATTTTAGCATTTCACATTTATTCTGGGGGTCAGCAATGAGTGTAAGGTGGCACAGAAATTTGTTGCTTATAAAATAAATTACTTTTTTATAACTGGACACAAGCTACAGTTAGCTAAAGTTCAACTTGTTCAGTCAGCCTGGTTCTCAACACCCACAAAAACTTGTTCTCTGTCATTCACATGGATGAGAAATGCGAATAACTAAGTTCAAATGTTAGTCAACCTTTTTTGAATTTTATATTATCAAACTCTTAAAAAAAGCAATTGTCTTCTCTGTGTAAAATTAATTCCAACAGTTCTCAGAATACAGCAATTAGTCCATAAATGCCCGAATATAGCAAATATTTATTTTATGTGCATTTAAATGTTATCTCTGCACATCAGGCGAGGAGAGAAAAATATATTGACTTGAAAAAATGAATAGAGAAACGTTAAATGAATATAAAATAGGAAATTATAATTTAAGGTTAAGCATGACATACACAAATATATGCCTTTAAACTGGACGTGATTATTGTGATTCGTAATATGAAATGCCACATTACATTTCTGATGCTCATCTAGTGTCATAAAATAGCCTATTTCTGTCTGTTCCCAGGTCCTGTTTAAAATTTCAGGGAGACTGTGCCTTCTTGGGTCTGCAGTCTCATGCCTCTGGAACATTTTGCTGCTTCTCATGAAATCCTTTCCCAATATTAATGATTTAATGGTTTAAAACTCATCCTAAAGTAATGTGAATTGCCGCTCACAAACCCTTTTACTGTGTGATGTGACATAAAATGTGATGCAAAGTGAAACAGAACACTCAATGTGAAAAAGAAATGGTGGAAGTTGATTTTATCCAGTTGATTGGATAATGAAAAGTGCTGCATTTACATACGAAATGAAGCAAAACTAGCTATTACCTATTAGCCTGTGTGACGTCGGTGAGAAAGAAGGTCATTTGTACAGTATATGTTTTCATTTAATGCTGAAGTGAACCTGATTTCAATTCTCAGTGATGCAACAGCAATTTCACCTCACGTTTCATTCAAAAGCCACTTGGCTCTGAAATCTAAGTGTGAATGGGCATGACGCGTCTGCAAGTAGCTGCTAGTTTCAGCATCATGATAACAGTCTGTTAAGTGGCCTTGTCTCTCTGTGCCTGAGCTCAACATCCTCTTAGTGATGAGGGGTTAGATGGGAATTGACACTCTTCTGTTGAACACTATCATGGGAGTCTATCGTTCACGCTGTGTGCCTTATACAAGACGCTTTTCAATCTCGATCCCTGTGATGTTTTGAAGCATCTCAATTGCGCTGGGGTCTTTGTACGGACCCGCCATGAAAAAAGAAGCCCCATTTCAGTTGGAAACTTGTTAAGCTTTGTAGTGTACCTTGTACATGACACGGTAAATGAGGAGGTCTCAAAGGAGTTTGTAGAAACAGCGTATGTATCTGTCTTATTTGCTTCCTTGTGTTGGTTGTTGCTATAGCGGTTGTGATTTGTTGTTATCGCTGTCTGGTGTTGAAATAACGAGTGAGCGCAAACAAGCATGCGGTTTGAAGTTGATCTTCTCTGTTGACCTGCAGTAAATTTCAGCCGTCTGGAAAAAGGCCGTCTGCGTCATTGCTCTCAACCTTTTCTTTTCTGTCGAGGCATGATTGACAGGTGGAATATGCGCATCGTTACAATCTGCATCTCTGTGACGGGCTCCGGGTGGAAGTGCGGTGTCACCTCGGCTGACTTCTCCTTTGACCTTTGCTTCATTCTCTGATCAGACTCTGGCTGGGTCTTTCAAGGATGACGGCTCAGTGTACAAAGGAAAAGCAAAGAACAAGAATAGTTTCCCTGAAAAGGGTCGGGTACATTTATGTTTCAGAGACGTACTTGGAGATTTATTTCCCACCTGAATCAAACAATTCAGTTTTTGACAACCTTTGTAAAAATTAAGAAGCAAATCACCTACTAAGGATCAGAAGAATTAGGTACAGTAGTTCAGTCTTCATTCCTACTGTATATTTATCGTTCAAGTTAATGGCGTATATTTACAACCAGCAGAACAGCTTCCAACAAGGCTAAGTGAAAGAGTTTATTGTTCTATTCAAACCCAGACAGGGTACATGTATTGAGGACTATATCAAGCTGACTGTGAATGGAAGGCGAGATGAGAGAGATGAGAGGGATCGTAATTCTTTTGACATTTATTTACATAATTTTTCATGGCTGGAGTCTAAATTAAAACAGCAGGACTGCATATATTGGGTTGTGACGATATCAGCAAAAGATACAAATCAGATGTTTCACATCAATTTATTTATCAGCAGGAGTTTAGTTAGTCAGCAAGCCTGGAATTCAGGTTAGGGAAATCAGTGTGTTCCTTTTCGATTGTAATTTCTAAATGCATATTTCAAAATGACATGCATTTTAGAAATAAAATAAGCCTAGACTGAAATATTGAAGGTGATTTATCAGGTTTACCTGTGTTTGGAGGCTGGTTTGGGGCTTTTAGCGATATTGCAGACCAGAAATAGCAACTTCAATTTGTTATTAGCAGGAACAGTAGGAACAGATAAAGAGATCTGAAAACAAAAGGTGTAATATAAGTATTTCTGGAAACTGAGCACAAATCATCGCTCATCTCGGACAAGTCACAGACTTTTTACACAGTGGGAGTACAATGTTTGATCTGCTCCAGAAAATGAGAAGTTTTTAGCCAGAAGCTCTCAAGTTATGGTTGACATTATGAAATGTAGTATATCTTTTGTTTGACTTTATATAGAGATGGATTTTAGCACAGTATATCCACAGACATTGCCATTGTATTGTAATGCATGTAAACAGAAAGATGATTCATACTCTTTTACTCATCTTATTAGACCTTCAGGCAAAGGACGGTTACATAAACTTGAGATACAACAATAGCACCCTGGAGTTTCTACAGACAGCAATCTAACACCAATATTCAGGTTGATATTTCTACAACTTGTGTTAAAGAAAACCTGGGAGCAATGCCTGCCACCTAACATCTCCTCTTCCATCG
Organism: Enteromius radiatus; assembly: GCA_032357445.1. Classification (NCBI taxonomy): domain Eukaryota; kingdom Metazoa; phylum Chordata; class Actinopteri; order Cypriniformes; family Cyprinidae; genus Enteromius; species Enteromius radiatus. The sequence continues at coordinate 8,837,136 of JAUCMS010000024.1, forward strand.
TGGCCCCAGGCTGACCTAAAGAGCCAGCGTTCTTCTCCTGTGGAACGACAGCTCTCGCAATATTAAACAATTGTGTGTAGGTACATGGTGAGAAACAGCAGCAAGTGCTTCTGTGGAAGTCCTAAAGCACCTGCACTGCTTCAAGATGTCAGACTAACAGAGCATGTGGGAAACTGCAGCACAGTTATGGGGAAAAACATTTGCTTTCAATGAATAAGTGATGAAAGGAAAAGTGGCATGCAGCATTCATTTTAAAAACAAATTTCACACTTTTTTCTCCCTCTCTCTCTCTCTCTCACTGTTGAGTTTTTATTCAATCTTGTTCCCTAGGGCAGGGCATTAAAGCTCCAAATAAAGCAACACTTTGAGGGACCTTTTCAAACATGTTGCATTGCCCAATGTTTTCTCTTTTTTCCCCCTGTGCGTTATTTTTCTAATCTCTCTCTTTTGGTAATGTGTTTAAAATCATGCATTTTTTATGATGTATTATATTCCCATAAATAAAGACATGCATGCAAATGAGTTTTTAATGACACATGCAGATGATTTAATCCAAAATGACAAATATATGTACTTTATGTGAAGTCTCTAAAGGAACAGTTTGCTTAAAAATTAAGATTATGTTATCATGTATTGACTTACGACAGTCTAATTCGGTGTTATTTTCATCTCTTGTAAAAAGAAACTTATTAAGAAGAATGTAATAAGTTTAATTTTTCCATGCATTTACAACTGAAGCATTTAAGCATCATAAAATATGACAATAGTTCACAGCATTTTTCTGAAATCTTCAGAAGCCTGAGATTCACTCACGATAAATCATCAAGCTCAAAAACATATGTATATTCAAACGAAACACTGATAAATGTATTCCAGCTATTTTTAAGAAAAGGAAAATATATTAGGACACCTGTGAAGCTCTGTGCTTATCCCTTAAGATCTCTTCAATGTTTAATCCTTATAGGTGATAGCATCACAACAGCATAATCTGGGCGTACCACGGAGCCAAAGGTAATATAACCCTCACAGGTTAATGCGACTAACCCAATACATCCAGCTTATCAGTCTATTTAATTTTCCCCTAGTGATAATTTCCGTTGCATTATTTAGAGCGGTGCGTGAAAACTATCAGCTTGAAGGGCTTTGATATGTAAGGGCATGGGTAGGCATAATAACAACCTCTCTCCCTGGCAAAAGCTATATTGAATCAAATAAATAATGCATTTCATGTCTTGTCGTGAGTTTAATAACTTACTACAGAAAAACAATAAGCATCAGAGCACTTAAGAGCTGGTTATCATAAATCTAATCTACTCAGACTGGAAGTATGCTTTAGTATCTGTCTTAGCTCTATAGAGAATTGGTCCGAGAGTAAGTAATCTAAGCTTCACTTTGCTGAAATTCAGTGGATTGCAAAGCACAAATATATATGCAAGATATGGGTGCCATCAGAATGAGAATCCATTCAGATGATAAAAACCATCAAAATAATCCATACGATTCCAGATCATGAATTAACATATTGTAGCTTAGTAAACCTGTATGTTTTTAAGAAACAAATCCTTCATGTGTTTTGAATTTAATCCATCACTTTTGGACAAAATACAGTACATCCTTAATAAGTACAACTATTTTGGTTTGAAGAAAACATTTCTATTTTCTCAAAATGTGTTAATTGATTTGAGTCATGTTGATTATTCTGATGTTTTCATCATCTGTTTGGACTCTCATTCTGACGGCACCCATTCACTGCAGAGGATTTGTGAACAAGTGATATAATGCCAAATCTGTTCAGAATGAAGAAACCAATTGATTCACATCTCATTTTCACTATCCTTTTAAGTCACTGCTGTTGCCATTGGGTTAAATCGATGAGTTGAATGTAAGAACCTTATCTGTCTTATTCCTGAATGAATTATTGAGGCTGTGTATTGTAAACCTGATCAAGTGATTCACTGAAAAGATGATTTACTTGATTGAGTTCACTAAATCAGTCTGTCACGACGTTGAGAAAGCAACGAGTTAATTGCAGTTTATTTGTCACATAAAGCTACAGCATGGCTATAAATTGACACTTTAATGCTGCTTCTGCATTCCCTTTTGAAGCTTGAAAACTTCAGTCCCCATTCATTGCAATTTGCACGGAAAATATATACACAGATGCATTTGGTGCAGAGCAGTAACAGATGCTTTTTGAAGTGTGAATCTTGTGAATGTGAGGAGCAGAAATGTTAAGTGGATGGGAAGCAAAATGGAGCGTCAAGAAACCGACTCACTAATTTTGAAGTCACGGCCGGTCGGTCTGCTTTGAGAGCTTCTAATCACACAGAACGTCACAGTGTATCTGCAGAGGGCTGGCAGGAGGAAGCAGTGGCACAGCGATGAATGTGTTATTTACAGCAGAGAGGCTGCATGTATTCACAGAGGGAGAAACGTGGCATCCTGGTCACAGCATCGCTGCTGCTGTTCCTAAACCAGAAGAACCTCCCAGATTTAATGCCGTTTCCTGTTTAAAGATACCAGAAATCTCACTTGAATGTACAGCGAGGCGAAGAAATGCCAGATAAGAAAAAAAAGAGACATTTGGAATGTTAGCCACATCCAACATTCATACATTTATTACAGCCATGTCAGATTTGTTTTCTTTTTTGCACCTGTCCTTTGCTCAAACGCCCCATTTTGCTCTTCAATACATCATAAAGCATAGAAGTAATTTGTATTCTAAAGTTATTCCATTAACATGCGCTGCTCAGAAGCATTCAAATGTCAAGCTGATGATTTATGCATTCCAAATGCATTTACGCTCCAACGTCTGGTGCGACGTTCACTGCATATGAACAGGAACTACAAAAAAACAGGTATAATCATGTAATAGAATGTCATCATAAGATTGAGTGTAAAAAAAAATGCATTCTGGTTACTTACAGGGGATTCAAACTTTGCACAGACTATCAAATACAGCATGACAATCTCCTTGACAGACCCCCTTTTCTAACCTATAAAAGCAGCTATATATTTTCTTGTATAAAGTTCCATTAATAATGTAAAAGATCAAATATTAGGAAACATTTCTGCAGTGTCCTCTGTAGTTTGTGAAGTAAGCAAATTAATAGATGTATGTAAATTATGCATAATAATGCACTGAACCAAACCCTAATCTTAAGTATATATTATTAATTAATAATATTCTGTAACTATAACAACAATGTAACAAAAACACCTTAAAATAAGGGGTAATCAAATATTGTAATAAAACATATTTTATACAAAATATGAGGAAAATATAATCTGTCTATTATTTACTTTTTCTTTTTTTATAACAACGTTAAAGTATGAAAACTTGAAGGTACAGTTAAAATAAAGCTGCTTACAAAGTAAAATAAAAAGCACTGGAGCTCCTCAGGGCTGTGTTCTTTCCCCACTGCTCTTCTACCTGTACACCAATGACTGCACCTCTGTCAAGCTCCTGAAGTTTGCAGATGACACCACACTCATCGGCCTCATCCAGGACGGTGACGAGTCTGCTTACAGAAAGGAGGTTAAAGAGCTGGCTGTCTGGTGCAGTCTCAACAACCTGGAGCTCAACACACTCAAAATCAGTGAAGATGATTGTGGACTTCAGGAGGAACCCCCCTGCTCTCCCCCCTCCATTACCATCATGGACAGCACTGTGGCAGCAGTGGAGTCTTTCAGGTTCCTGGGGACCATCATCTCCCAGGACCTGAAGTGGGACACTAACATAGACTCCATTGCCAAAAAAGCCCAGCAGAGGCTGGACTTCCTTCGCCAGCTAAGGAAATTCAGCCTGCTACAAGAGTTGCTGAAACAGTTCTACTAAGCCGTAAATATACCTGGCAATAAAGCTCTTTCTGATTCTGATTCTGAAAATAATTTTGATTTCTAAACAGTATATAGATAAACAGTCATAATACTTAAAAATACAAAATGTTATTTATAATTTTCTATTTCCAGTTTTATTGATATATTTTTGGATTATAGTTTCTGTAAAGTTCCTAGCAATACTCTGAATATTTGAAAACCCCTTATTTTTATGGTTTGCTTTATGCATTCATGGCACTGCCTCTGCATGCAATAATTTACATATCATATAAAGGTAAAGGGCTTGCTCATGAATATTGATAATATGTTATTGGAAGCAGTTTACACTGCAATTGTGACGCAATGTGGGATTAGTTGAAATTCGATCGAGGTGTCGGTGGTTTGCACAAATCATTTTCCATATTCCCTTCTTTCATCTTTCTACCTTTTTCCCAAAATACAAACCCTGGAGCTCCGGCAGGCTTCCAACAGATGGCAATATTGCGTCTTTGGAATCTCCTCCTGCCATGACTCACCTCAGTGTGAGAGAGCAGCTCTGTAAACCCCAAACAAATGAAGGCTGAGTTAATCTCCTTCGAGCGGGGTGGTAATGATCACGGCTAATTGTGAGTGAGTGGGCAGCACTATTAGAGTAGGACACACAGCTCTGGAATGCCCATAATCAGCACAGGCAGGGGGGAGAGAGATAAGCCCCCATCAGGTTGCCTGTGGAGTGAGGAAGTGTGTGAGGCGTGCAGCTGAGACTGATACTCTTATGCTGCCCGCACGGGTCCATCAGGGGTTTTGATCTCGGCCTTCCATCATGCATATCATCCTTCTACTCTTTTCCTAGAATCACATCGATCGATCTTGGTCTGCTTTTTTTGGCTTACAGAAGTCGAGCTTTGTTTACATGCTGAGAGAGGAAGAACTGGGACATTATTGTTGCATCAGCTCTAGCTGACTCGCTCGCCCCGTCTTAAGAGGCCAATTACACATCAGAGAAACACTCACAGATAATCTCTCTCCCTCAGTCTCTTTCTTCCTCAACTTTCCAATATCGTCCTCATTTCAAATCAGATCATTCTTTTACATATTTATAGGCGAAGAGGTTAATTTGTGTGTCATTAGAGTCACCAGAAGAAATTGCAGAAATAATGACTCCCCCCTCCTGCTAGGTTTTGAATCAAGTTGTTGAGCAGCACTAGTCCTTTTTTGGGCAGGCATTCAAACTTCTGACAAACAATATTACAATCAGCATATTACACTCTTATTTCATCATATTATAGTATTAATAGTATAGTATTCACCAAACCGTTAATGTTTATTGTTTGATTTATTTGTCCATCTATTCACACATTGTCAAAACCTCTTGTCCTAAATAGGATTTATTTATTTATTTAGACAAATTAATTTCAATTCTAACTAAACAAACTAAAACATAAACAGCACAGACTGATATACTCTACAAATGAATTTATGCTCCACAGCTACACGTACTAAGTTAAAAATTCTAATTTATTACATGTTTCTTACATTTTACTTAGTTTTTATATCATGCATGTTGATCATTGCATTAACTTATGTTGTATTATTTTCTTTAAAAATACAAAAAAATAAAAATAATAAAGTAAAATTAACTTAATAAAATAGTTTATTTTGGAACTTGGATAATGCACTTTTTGGTCCCCACCACACCTTATATTGAAATTACATGTTGTTTTATGTTTTTTGAGCAATCAACTTAAATCGCTTATGCTACAAATTATTTTGCTACAAAGTTCCTTTAATTACATGGTTATTGTAACGCCTTATGTCTGTGTTTGAGTGTTTCTGGCTTTTGTGTTACTTTCGTTTTCAAGTCTTCCTGGTTTTCCTTATTTAGTCATGTTCCTGTCCTTGTTTAGTTAATTAGTTACCCGTTCCACCTGTGTTCCTCACCTGTCTTGATTTCTCCCTAACGTGTTCCTGTTTAAAAGCACGTTTAGTTTGCCTTGTCCTTGGTCCGATTATTAATGTTGTTTTGGGTTTGTGTCATCTGCCTGTAACCTGTGAGGAAAATTATATTAAACTGCATAAAGAAATGACCTGTCCTGTCTTCGCCTGCCTGAGTCTACACAGAACCGTGACAGTTATATATTCATTGTAAAGTTTCCTTGAGCACTGGAAAAATCGATATACATATATAAATAAAAAATAGTTTGTTGACTGATCAAATTAATATGGGGGTGTTGTAACGCAAAAAAGTTTGGATGCAAACAGCAATAGTCTTTGAGCCAACAAAATATTATTGGATTAATTTTTAGATTTGCTTGTGTTCAGAGAAATCAACCTACAAATGATTTCCACTATAGTAAATGGATTTCAGCTAAGTTTAGACATGCTGTCAATGGAATTTCATTGACATGACTCATGATAACCTGTAAAAAAAAGTGCTTTGCACTTTAAAAGGTCTGAAGGAATGTTTGAAGAGAAAAAACAAGAGTTTCAATAGCATTCAACTACAAGTTCCCTAAATTATGCTTAAGTATAGTAATGAAGTACAATTACTCAAGTAGCTTACTCCTCAGCCTGCAGCCACATTACAGCATCGCATCGACTGGATAGATGGATTAATACTTACATTTGTAAACACACACACATTACCTTTAAATAAGGAGAACAAATCAGTTAATCTCAGGCTCCGTCTCAGTCAAGGTCATGACTTTATAAAAGCGCATTGCAGATACGGATCATTGGATGGAATATTCTTCCATCTTCCTGGATCTGATCAACACTGTGCTGTCAAACATCATCAGTCGAGGAGAGCTGTGTCATATGTGTTGTGTCAACATGCAGACCTGCTTTCATTGCACAGATCGAGGAAGATAAGGCGGCAAAATGATTCTGCGAACAAACAGACACACATCTTCAAGTCCCACATACTGAGCAATCAGAAGCGTGCTCATTGTTTACGTTGAAGGAAATGAAAACACACTGTCAGACTTTATCAAGAGTTTCATTTTTACCACAGGAGGTACAGGTGAGTGACGCATTGTGCTGGATGTCTGGAGACATTCATAATCAGCAATGATTCATCACAGACTTGGTTTTACGTAGCCAGACTTCTGACTAACTGCATAAAGCCTGATCCACAGCTAATTCTGGCCAAAAACCACCTACTTATACAGGAAGAGACGGTCAGGAAGAGAATGTGTAAAGCAATAAATCACAGTTTGTTTTGTTTTTATGTGCGGTTGAGGCGTGTGTTTGTCTGAAGTAGGTGACACTACAATAACAGACCAGGGAAAAACTCATCGACATAATTGCACAGCAGTGTCGGTCAGCAATCAGTAAAACTAAAGAAATTAGCAGAAGTGTGTGTAGAATTACTAATCAGATCCAGTAAGTACATATTCCCACGGGAATGAGGCGAGGAAACGTTTGGGTTCAGATGCAAACAATGTTTATTATTACTCGGGGTCAGGTAGACACAGTCGAGCACCGGCAAACTGAATCAGTGGAGACATAGACAGAGGCAGAAACGTAAACACAGCGAAGATCAAATACCATAAATCAGTCCTTAGGGCGAGACAGAGAGAATATCCAGGTACAGGCAAAACTTCGGCGACAAGTAAATTCAAAACACAAACTGGGAACAGGAACACGACTTGGGTTGACGGCATAACATTGAGACAATGATCCATGACAACACACAAAAGCATCCGGGTTAAATACACGTAAAACTAGGTCAGGAGACAAACAATGAAACACCATGACAACTGACAAGCGGGGCGGAGACACGAGTTAAACACTAAGGGGGAGAACTAAGCAACTGACAGCGAAAATAAATAAACAGCGCACATGGCACAAGAAAGCACAACAGAGATCACAAAGGCACGTAAGACAGGGTGAAAGACACATAAAGTTTGTGAATGGCTGAAGTGCCATCCAGAGCTGGACTGGCACATCAGCTGATCGTAACACATATTATGCATGATAAAATGCTAGGTTTTTCAATGTTTTTGAAAAAAAAAAAAAAAGTATTTTGCTTACCAAGGCATACAAGATCAAAATATAGCAAATTGTAATATTCTGTAAGAGTTTTAGATAATTTTGTTTTGTAATACTGTATATTAAAAATATATCTTTTTTTTTTCCTGTAATGGCAAAGCTGAATTTGTCTTTGGTGCTCAAGAAACGTTTATTATAATCAGTGTTAAAAATAGTAGTAATGCTTAATATTTTTGTATCAGGATTTGTGAATGAAAAGTGAAAAAAAAATTATCTATAATATACTTGAAAAAGAAACTTAAAAAATATAATAAAGTAATCATAAGTATCAATATGCATCAAATTATGAGTTAATTGATAAAAAATACACAAAAAATCATTTAGAATATATATATATATATATATATCATAATCTAAGACTTTTTCTATGTACACAAAAGACCTATTTCTCTCAAATATTGTTCACAAATCTGTTTAAATCTGTGTTAGTGAGCACTTCTCCTATGCTGAGATAATCCATCCACATCAGGGGGCTATTTCATAAAAGCCGCTTAGAAAAGCGGGGATTAAAGTCCAAAACCTGACTTGAATGAGCCGATCTTA
>JAUCMS010000024.1:8847294-8866534 GCA_032357445.1 Enteromius radiatus
AAAAAAAAAAAAAAAAAAATATATATATATATATATATATATATATATATATATATAAATCTAAAAATGTTCATACTTAAGGTAAAGGATTTTATAAACCTCAAACCCTCAGAATTATTCCAGCTCAAATGCATACACTGTTTATTATATGGGCATGAATAATACTTCAAATCTTGCAGCTTGTTGAGTGGTGTGATATTACTTTTTTACACGATCAGACAGACATTTTTCACCTAGCAGAAAAAAAGAGGCATTAAAAAAATATCCACAGAGCTCAAACATCTGCGAATAAAACTTAAAGTAAAACGCGGATGCATACACACAGTCATCTTTTTTAAAAGTAGTAAGACAAACTTATTTTTCCAGTGCTGATACACTGCTATTGTGCTCTCCTATTGTGGTCTTTGACCAGGGCGGGGTTAGTTGAAGGTCATTCGTACAAAATCATACGAATTGGCAACTCGTAAAATATTTAACATTTAGCAAAAAACATGAATTCGTATGAGTGAGGTCGTAATCTCAATGAGATCTAATCTAATTCCGCAGCTCCATTTTAAGATATCTACTTCAGACTCTGGCTCCAAATGATGTTGTTTTCGAAAGATTTCAGCGGCCATACTGAGAATGTTTTGGCTTCACTTTCTATAGTGGAAGGAAGTGGAGTTCTGTCGTCCATCTTTTTTACAGTCTATGGTACAAATTCTTACGTATTGGAAACTCACAAAATGTGTACGATTTAACAAAATTCGTACGAATTACCATGAGACTGGGCCGAATAAGCTGACAATTAATAATTAAAATGCAGCGCTTATCTTTTGAATTTTAAATTGAAATGTAAATATATTCCTGGAACTGAACATTGGATTTATATCTGTTTTTTGATGACACGTTTGGCCAAGTGTAAATGGAAATGCTCAGCGATCAGCGAAAATGCATGAAATGAGCAGGTGTAAATAGACCCTGTATGTGAAAGAGTTACACTAATTGCTAAATCTTCTGCTTTAATATTTTTTAAAAATGTTTTGACAAATTTAATTCATGCTTAGGAGAAATTCACTCAACCCTAACCTAGATGAGTACAGTATAAAATGATTGCACATATTTTACGGACGACCTAGCACTTGCAGGTTTTACTCAGAGCAGATCTGTCAGATTCGACTGGAGCAGTCAAGCGTCCTCTTGTTGCTCTGGCACAATTTGGTGCCAACACACCTGAATCTACTTACCACACACTTCTCAGAGCCTTCATTAGCAGACTCAGGTGTGTTTGTGTCAGACAGGGGCACTCAGTAAATCTGAATATGCTGGCAGTCCATGCGGAGAAGATCACTGGCCCCTGGTGCTCGAGGTGTAGGTCTCTGCGGCAAATCCTGTGTGAGGTAAGTACGAGATTTCTGTTGTTTGACTGGAGGAGCTGTCTGTGCCACTGAATGTAACACATCCACGTGAGACCTGGCTGTGTTTCAGTGGGCCTGGTGAGTGTTTGTTTTTCCAAGACAGAGTGAGGCTAATGAGACAGTTGGTGGAGAGCCAAAACATGTCTCGCTCTTCTTTCCTCTCTTGTTTACTTGCCGTTGAATAATGCATGTTTGACAGTTAGCATCACATGATAGTCCTGTACGGTTCCACAAAGAGCCATTTCTCATTTGTTTGTCATCTTGCAGAGGATGTGTTTTCCTTTGATCCAGAAGTGGACAGTCTTGCGGAACAGATGAGTGCTGTTTTAGTCGACCTGTCAATAAAACACAAAGACATAGAGGCCTTTTGAGGAGACTTTGTGATGTTTAGATCTGAATCTTTAAACAGAACGTCAGGTTGTTTACCCTCCTACTCTAAACGTGGCTGAGGACTTCAACGGAGTTGTGTTTTGCTTGGAATCAGGACATTGTTATGCAGTTTCACCTTGCGTGACTCCGTTCTGAAAAAGCTCCTCTGTGTAACTATCAATAGAATTGACAAGCGCTATAACAAAACAAGTTGAGAAAGCCATTAACTGTAAATTAATAGGGTTTTTGACCTTCAAAACATTGGGGAGGTGAATTGCGGGCAACCGGTTCCTGCTAATCTGGCATTAAATGGTTGAGCCACGCGAGAGCAGAGCCCTGACTTCATGAGGCGTTCGAAATGAGCTTGATCCAAGTGGACAAGGAGTTGACCTCCAGGCACTGGCACTTCGCTCAACACTTTGGATAAAAGGTGACATATTGTACGCCTTAAGTGCTGCCCAGGATGGAGAAAATAATTGGTTTCAAAGGGAAGACTGCAGCCAGATTCCTGCCCCTCGATTTTTACCATTTTTTTTCCTGCTAACAGGCCTTTGGAGAGGTACCCTCATCAGTCTAGCTGATGACAGATTGTTGAAGTATTCCTTTTTGCTCTCTGTATTCAAATAACAGCTGTCATTGTGAGAATGCTTCAGAGTACTCTTACAGGAAGCTCATCTGTCTTTCAAACACTGGGTCTCATGCCAAGTTTCAATTTCAGCATGGGTCAGGGTGTTGACTCTTGTATATCCAATGTAAAAGAGATTTTCTTGCTTTTTTTTTTTTTTTTTTTCAATGATAACACCCTATTGGCCTTTTATGTATTGTAAGACAATATCCCTCTGTCCTACATCTCTATAATTTTTCCCTCACTGAATCATTTTCCAGCCAACTTCTTATTTTATTTAATTTTATTTACACATTTATATTTACAACATACTTCCTCTATTATGAAAAAGGTCATAGTGGAGGAAGTAAACACTCCTGAAAACAGCTTCACAAAAAAAGCATAAAAGTATTTCAAAACTATGCATATTTGTGCTGTCCAACATTATTTGCTGAAAATTAAGTGCAATACAAAATTAATACTATTAATAATAATACTTCTTATTACCTGCAAAGAAAACATGGCATACAATAATAATCATAAAAAAGTTAAGGGGAATAATTAAGTTTTATGATCAATGGTTTTGTAATATTATTTCCATGACAAGTAAACTATTTTCCGCAACCCAGTTCTCATTGTTGCAAAAGAAAAACTGCAGTATGCAAAGAATTTAATTTCAATTTGTGGGCCTTAATTACACCCAAATCACTTTCTATTTTCAATTAAACTTCTTCATTTAAGTGTTTAAGTTCCAAATACACATGTACTTTTTTCTGTGCGTTAAACACCTAGGCTGATCTTTCCTCTGTCTGTCTAAATGCAGGCAGGCTATTATCTGACTCAGTGCTTTTTGTACCGGATGCTGTTGTTTTTGTATAATTATAATGGCAGCAAACCCATTTCTTTTACTCAGATGCGAGTAATTATTAATCTCTGCATGCCGCTGATTTATGTCTTTCGAACCGCACCGCTACCTTGATGTTTCACGTCTTTGGATCACCAAATCTCTTACTGGTATTGATTTTAAAAAGCGCTGTTCTTAAATTCTTCTCTTTGTAAGCCCTGATATCCGATTTTAGCATTGTTTCAGACGAGCTGTCGGATTCGAGGAGTGGATCAGTCAACAACATTAGAGCAAGCATTCATCAGCCACTTAATTTACACCTGTTTCTGCTGCGTAAGACGGACAGCCAAGAAACACAGTGTCACATCAATCTTCCTGCTAGCTGACTTAAGTGTCCTTGTGAGCCAGACGAACATCTCCTCTCCTTTCCTCCCTCCAGCGCCGTCTTCCCTCAAAACAACCCATGTACATCGCCCCAAAAGAGGCCCTGTTGTTATCGACGAACTCCCTAGCAATCAAGTGGTGTCCCCTTAAGTCTGAAACAGAGAAAATATTAAGTGGATTACCCCAGTCTGCCTGTCTGAAAATGAGGACGGGGCTCTTCTCCAGACTGGAAAGTACGCTGCTAATTGCCTGTAATATGACATGGCTGGTACCCCACCGGCAACACCCCCTCGGTGGCCGTATGGACCCCCTTTTGAGTCGCATCACACTCGATTGGCCAACTTAGCCTTGACAGAGCCATCCGCTGGAAACGGGCCACTTGAGGCACTGACGTCTGCTTCATTCCCAGTGAGAATCCGAGTGTGTGTGTGGGAGTGAAGAAACCTGGCAATCTGCATGAAGGATTGCCTGAAGAAAAGCATCGGGGAGGGCAAGGTCTACCTTAATTTCACGTGTATTCCGCTCGGTTATCGATTTTTATAAACTTAGGTAACTAAAGAAAAGACTACATGGATTTCATTTTTTCCCCTCCCATCTGCTCCAAGAAACCTGGTCTGGGGTTGCTAGGTAACACATTGTACCGGGATGTTTGATGTGTGTGCTCTTTGCAAATTGCTTTGATCCCCTAGACACTGACAGTCTCATCCTCAGAATTGCCTTCCCTGGGTGCATTTGGCACTTCATCATTCTATGGACGTAACTACATTTGAAAGCTGAAAGTGTGATAAAATAACTACCTTGTTAGCTGGGAAAGAAGGGAAAAGCATGTAGGAAAAAAGGAAGAGTTGGTTGTGAAAAACATGGCTGCTCATTAACGAAGCGCATGGGCTGTCACTGATTGGCTGCGCCACACGTCTACTTCCAACCCAACTTTCATCTACTATCAGAAAACATGCTCATGTGTCATGTAGGTGAAACTTGGATGCAAATCAACGCATAAACATTGTGCCCCGATCAAACAGAAAACTTTCTTTGAAACTTGGAGAGCTTTGAATATTATCGTGCTCTACTCTTGTTCTCTCGTCTCTCGATCTTGCGTCACATTTTGCATAGTTCTGCTTGACAAAATGGGACATTATAAATATGTGAAATAATTCTGTCTCCTTCCCACAGCTTTTATCTGGCTCTCAACTCCTTAAAACATGTTTTTAGGATTTTTTTTTATACTAATGGAGCCTGGATTCATTAATGAGTGTTTTGTAGAACAGCCCTTCTTTAGATGTACCATCTTTGTGTGGGCTATGCTGCCTGCTGTGAGCATCATGCAGGTTCTAACAGGTTTTTTTTTTTATATAAAATTATTGAGCATTCTTAAAACGCTCCCCTGCAGATAACCCGGAGATAAACAATCTTTGAGACTGTTTCAAGTTAGGGGGGTCTCTGCTAAATAGCATATTGTTATTCATTGTTGATTAGACTGCTTCAAATGCAATACTAATTAAGACAATTTATTAATTCATGGGATTGATTTTTACAGGTATATTCACACTTTATTTTCTGTTGTGGCTTTGTTTGCCAGTAGGTGGCAACATGTCATCACTGCCTTTAAGATTGAGTCATTTGATCGTTCATAAATGATTCATTCAAGCGATGTTGATAAACAAACACGGCTAAAAAACATCCACTGAGAGTGCCTTGAAAAGAGGGGCGGAGTCAGTGGAGCTCGTTAAGATTTTAAGGGGAAGTACACAGAACAGAGTGATTTCAAAAGAGCTGTTTTTGACAGGGGAAAAATAGCGTTTATAAAAAAAATAAATAAACTATATTACAAACTTTCCATTAAGACCCTAAAGAATCATATAAGCTAGTGGAAAATGGGCTTTGTATGACTCGATTGTATGACGATTGTTCTTGCACGATCTTGCTCTGCCAGACACCCTGTCTAAACTCCGATTACTCGTCCGAGCTCAATCAAGAAGACCCAGCTCCGCTTCCAGCCCCAGCCAGCCTTCAGGCCACTGGAATTCCCACGGGAGCCCACGGCTTCCATTCAAGGCCACAAGCTTGCACACACACAGTAGTGATCAGCCACACACACACCCGGAGCAGTGGGCAGCTGTTGCAACAGTTGGGGGAACAGTGCCTTGCTCAAGGGTCTCATATTTTGTATATTGTATATTTACAGCCTTTATGCTGATAGAAATTAAGGTATTTTACACTGAACAAAATTATAAACACAACACTTTTGTTTTTGCCCCCATTTTTAATGAGATACTATAAAGACTTTTTCTATGAAAAGGCCTATTTATCTCAAATATTGTTCACAAATCTGTCTAAATCTGTGTTAGTGAGCACTTCTCTTTTGCCGAGATAATCCATCACATTGCATGACTTTACAATAGGAAGAATCGGCAACAACTTTGTTCTGGTGCGCAAACTACAAACCAAACACACACAGGAAGTGACATGGAAACAACCCGAGGACACGTGAGCAAGATTGGGATTATTATAGAAAATTGTAGCTTACAAGAGGCTTGCAATACAAATTGCATGTGCACTCATTTGATTACAGAGGAGGATATTTTACCTTCTATGTCTTCGTAACTCCTCTCCCAACATCCAGCTGCCCTGGATATTGCTCTCTCACTGGCTGTAGGTAATGTTATTTACTTACTTTGAAGACACTGAGCAGAAGTTTCAAATGAAGGATTCCGACAGACCCTCATGCCAGCAGCTGGAGTCTACATCTGCACCAAACAGACAAATTAAGTGCATTTCATTTCTCCAGAGATCAAGTGAGGTGCAAGAGGATTAAGAGCAAACCTAATGAAATGCAGATGAAAATAATTTCCTGCCACTATGGAAAATGCCAGGGCAGTTTAACGATTCAAACCATTTTGCCATCATTTAGTTCAGAGCTATTTCTGCATATGTTTCGCTTAATCAGTGTTGGTACAGCTGGGACTCAAAAGCAGTTGGAAACCATTTTTAATAAAGAACTGGCTTTAAATAACAATGAAAGAGAGGTGATTAAATCAATGATGCACTACCAATTCCCTAACACAACAGCAAAAATGCAAATTGCTAAAAATAAAACTTGACCCGTGCGTTTAATAAAAAGATAACACAGAATCAATTCAATTCAAGTGTACTACAAGTGATAGTTTTAATAGAGAGGATGTATGTTAAAAGTACATTTTAGTTTATATTCACAGTGTTCCAAAAATAGCATGTACTAAAGAATAATTAGTGTGTGAAAATGGAAGACTATATTATGAAAGTGTACTTTTTTCATCATCTGGGAAATCTGTAATACTGTCAAAGATAATTACAATTTCAAATAAACTGTCTATTTATTTATTTTTGTGATGGCAATTTTCAACACTAGTCTTCAGTGTCTCATGATCATTAAAGAAACATCTTATTAGCATAAGAATAATAAATCAGGATACATGTCTACATCTGAATGTTCATCGATGGAGAAGCATGCATCTAGCCACATTATAAAGTAGTTGTAACTGCTAAAAAAGTCAAAAACCAATGCTGCATTCTAATCAAGTGCAAAAGTCCCAAAATTCCTACTAGGAAAACTAGGAATGCTGCTTAAATTCAGGTCTCCAACTCATTAACAAATAAAATTACTCAAGGTACAGAAAATAAAACCAGTTTAGCAAACATTAATGGATAAGAACAAAAAAAAAAACAGCACTTCATAGAATTATTTCCTCTACAATACAACTGCGAGGAGATGCCTTTGTTGACAATTGAAAACTAAAGTTAGCGTTTCCATTTTGTTCCATAATATGTGAGCTTCTGAACACCAGGCAACAGAATGTCTTTATGGCTCGAAGGCTAACATCAAGCACTAATATCCCACATCCGACTTTGAATGTAACACCACATAAACACCCTACAGCTTTTGACTGCATTAAGAAGAAAAGGCTTGAATTGTCTAGGGGCTAATAGTCTTTTGGGGTGACGTTGCTTCCCATGTTGCTGTCTTATTAAGATATTACCTGCCTAAAACAATCTAAACGTCTGAGCGGCGTGCTCTGATCATTAGCTTGCCGCTGACAGTGAGGTTGATGCCGTTTGTAGTATGACAGCCCAAAAAAATCCCCCCAGTCGGGAAAAACATGATTGACAAGTGGTGGGATTACACACACACTCGTAACACTAACAGCTGTCGTCAATAATTTGCCCAAACTAACAGACTAATCATCAACGTGGGGAATAAGGCACATCCACAGTTTGCTTGATTGCTGGATGGGTCTGAATGACAAATTGGCTGCAGACTCTATTGCTGAGGGTAAGAAGAAGAAGAAAAAAAGGAATGGCTTGCAAGGTTGTTTCCATGCAATATTAATTCACATCTGAGAATACAGCAGCTTCAAGTTGTTTTAGATCAAAAGCTTTTTTCTTCAGCATCGGGGGAGAGTGTGTTTGAGTGTGGAGGAGAACTGTGCAGGCAGCTGTCTGTCTTTGATATTGCGGTGCATATCAGATGGTAGCCGTGTAGACTGTGCTTTGCATATACTCCTATGCATGTTCTGTCTGCTGCTCAGAGAAATCTGCCTCTGTCAGCTACCTGGAGGCGTAGTACAGTATTGCAGTGAGCTTGAATCCAGTTTTCATGTCACCCAAAGTGCCTTGTGTATTGTACATTGGCAACTGTGCCAGTGCTTTACATGTAGCCTCTGTCGTTATTCGCTTTCTTTTTCTCCACATTTACATAATCACTTAAGTGTTACACAGTCTCAACTCCCTATTTAATCTTGGGTTATAATTAAATGATCTCTATGCAATCTTTTGTTTTCTGCGGTTCAGAGCTCACAGATCTTCTCAAACACTGGAACAGATAAAATGCTGTTTGCTTACGTCGTTTGTAATGACGGGCGTCAAAAACAAAAGTTTCTCATATGCAGGGAGGAGATTGTTTTCCCTCAAATTTTCAAAGCTCATCCGTGGAAGGTGAAAACCAACTGAAGTGAAATATTCACCACGGCAGGCACATTAATTTTCCAACTGTGCATGACACAGGCAATGCGAATGGCACATCCTCTGCATACTGAGACGGCATAAACAGACCACTGCGAGACAGATGCGATGGCATTGATGTACATTCAAACTCCAATTGTCCACCAAATGCATCATGACAGAATGTATAACACTTTTTTTATAGGTTTACATTCTAAACTTAACACACCAGTTTTAGATAAATAACTGTTCTGTTAAGGGGCAGTATTTTGCAAAGTCATGATTCAAATAATTCGAAAAATATTTTAAAATCTAAATTTTTTTAATTAAAAGTCTTGCTTGTCTGTACAAAAAGTGTTCTGAGTGGTTGCTAGGGCATTGCTGTATGGTTGCTAGGCTGTTTGGTGCACCACTAATTAGCTCTACAAATAGAACGTCAAGAATTAATAACAGCTACATAAAATCGAAGAACTCATTAGGTGTTTTCAAGCCCCCTTAATTTCTGACCTCGGCACACACAGATGTAAATGTAACTCTACACTGCACCCAGTAATTCACAGTGATTTATAAATATCCATTTAACCCCTTTAAAGGCGGGGTAGGTGATTTGGTTGAACAACTTTTTTGTAATGGTGGTTGAAAGTCTCTTTTAAGTTAATTAGTTTAAATTTATTTATTTTGTCTGTGGAAGGTACAGGACCATGACATGTTCATCCAAACATATTCTAATATAGGCTGACCTACCTGCCAGTCGATGTATGTATTGGCATTACTCTTTGTACTGTAATGTTTTCTCAGCAGATAATGAAATGTGGTAATCTGACCGAGTTCAACCCTACAGACATTCAACCCTTCTGCGGGGAGGGTGGGATCTTTAAAGTTAGCTTTCAATTGTCCTTATGTTCTCTCTTTAAATGGCATTTCATGAGAATGATATACACAGGCATGATGTATTTTCAATGTTTTCATAACAGATGTGCAAAAAGCAACCATATAACCCCTTGTGTAGTGTAATATTTAATTAAAGCATTTTGAGACTTGTTGAAAGAATGTCAAGGGGAGATGTGTGTTGCAGAAAACACCAGAGATGGAAGATCATACATCTGTGGAAGTACATACTTAATGAAGTTATTTTACTTCTTGCTGGATGTTTTTTAGATTTTTTTTTCCAAATGAAGAGATTCAAATGCTTCAAGCCTGCTTTAGCCAATATCCTATGGTGTTTTTTTTTTCTGGGTGGTAAATGCAAATATTACGTCTATGTGTATATAATACAAATCTATACTATTAAGTCCAGAACACGTCTGCTGAGTGTTGCTTAAAGGGCATCTCGCAAATCTAGACTTTTATATATGGATTTAAATAATATGGAAGTCAGTTTACAAAAAAAAAAACATCTAATGAAAACTATTTATTTTTAACTATTTATTATTTATTTAACTAATTACTACCACTTTCTTTTATATATATGTATAGGCCTATATATACATATATACACACACACACACACACATATGTGTGTGTGTGTGTGTGTGTGTAAGTATGTATATATATTAGTGGTTATATGGCCATGATTTTAACAACAAGAGCCATGTATACAGTTTCCTGAAGAAATCAAGCAACTGTGTGAAAAAGTGATGAGTGATGTTTATGCCCCATGTTTATCATGCTTTTTCAGATGCATTTGGCTTGAAGTAAAGATCATGTTCTCAGAGTGGGGTCACTTCTCCAAAACTACATTTAGACATTTGTTTATTAGTAGTTCTTTTTTTGCCTTGACTAACACCTTTTGGTAGTATATTATTTTGAATTGTATCATATTCGTTTTCTCGCTCATTTCCACCGTTTCTCCAGGGTGCTGCCGTCTGAGCCCAGCAGCCCTTATCTGACCCACCACTGCAGTGAAAAGTTAATTCCAGACTTTTTGCACGCAATCCATCCTCTCTTGCCAAATTCTCATCTCCCCTGAGTGCTATTAAAGTCTCCCATCTGCACCTACATACAGTGTCTTTAAGTTACTAGCCAAGGTTTGCACAGTTGTCAACATTTGACCCATCCAAGTGAGCTCATGTTCCAGCCCAAGAGTCATGCGGTTCCCATTCTGCAGGGGCCTGAGGAAAGATAAACCGGAATTGAAGCCATGACCATTTTAGATGAAATCTCAATCAAATTGTATTGCTGTAGAGAGAGAAGGATTTTGGTGGATTTAAACACCACAACTGCTCATGCCCTACAAGTTTGACTTTATGGAGATTAAATATTGATAGGATGTCTTGCCCTTCAACAAGAAACTCAGTCTATTCGAGTCAGACAGACGGCCACGCTTTTAGATAACAAACTCTTCTGATAATCCTGGAACTCTAGGCTCAATAGACTTGACAGATTAACATCCAGATAAATCTCTACGAGGTGGTACATAATTTATTTGTTTATTTTATTTAATTTTCCCTGCATGAGCGGAGGGTGTTCAAATGAAAACTCTGGCGTTCATACCCAGCCAGAGCAGCAGGGTAAATGTCCAAAGTTTTACAGCCTCTTTGCGGAATCAATTTGTATTATTCATGGAGGGTTCATGTGCCAGAAGGGTCTACAGTTTGCACAGTTTGCAAAATTAATTTTACTAAAGGGTGAAGTAAGGCTACTGGTTCTTCAAAGAACAAGATGAGGATGTCTGAAAGGTGCTTTGATCAGGCTAGGAAGGAATATTTAAAGGATTGGCTAACCTAAAAATGAAAATGCTGACATAATTTACTGACTTAATGTCATTTCAAACCTGTTCAACTTTAGTTCTTTCATTGAACACAAAAGATAAAATACTCTCCAAAAGCCTGAAAACTGTTTGAGCAAAGCAAGGTTTTTGACAGTTTGAGCATAAATTATTTATTGATGTAAATGCATTAAAGCAACTTGTGATTATAAGTAAACACCAGAAGTAATGATTTTTTATTTTTTTTAACAGACTAAATAAAACAGCTTGGAGGTTTATAAATAGCTCTAGCATTTTTCAGTGCTCCGAATGACAGAAAAAAATTAAGATTCTCTAAAGATTTTTTCTTTAGATTTTCCTAACTTTTGGGGCACAGCTTTTGTAGAAAAACAGGGCTGTTGTTTTCTCTACACTAAAAGTAATAGTGTTTTTTAATGGGCAAAAATCCACCACAAAACAACACAAATCCTCATAAATTAACATGAACTTTGAATTCATACTGTAGCTCTTAAATCTATGGAAGATTGTTTCCACCACAATAAATATATATATATATATATATATATATATATGTGTATATATATTTCATTCTCAGTTCTGAGAAAATAAAAATAATAATATTTTTGCCCTCTGAATTCTGGGTTTACATCTCACAAAAGGTTTCCTCCACAAATAAAAAAAAATTGTAAAAATTGTGACTGTTTATCTCACAATTCTGACCTTTTCTTTTCAGAAATGCACATAACTTTCCAACAAAATATTGCTATTATCTTTCTTTTTTTCAAGTGTCTATCAAATTCCATACAATTTTTTTTATGTTGATGATTCCAAAGGTCATTGGCTCCTCAATGTCATATGACAAATCATACTGTTTTCAACAAATAACTACTTTTTGGTCAGTTTATCGCACTGTGCTTTTGGCCAAGGCGAGGAATTTGCATTTAAGCAGCATAGAAATTCGGCAAAGCATTATTTTTAACAAAGATCGAATTTCATTTTTGGGTGAACTACTACTCATACATATCTAACACCCAAAGAGGGCATTTACAAAAATGTCTTTATATCAGTTGACTACAGCAAATTGTCCCATTAAATTGTTCTAGCTTGCATGTCTCCTTACAGGCTTTATACAGGGCACTACAAAAAAAAAAAAAGAAAAAAAAAGTGGAGCACAGAGAGAAAAAGCGACAGAAAAAGAAAAGAAAGCTACTGAGCATCACTCCTAAGGCTGAATCACGGGACAGAAATGCCATCAGTGGCCAAAGAGCAGCGCAGCAGGAGGCCTAAATGTTTCTTTCCTCAGCCTCACAATGACCTGGATATGCATGACATCAGCGCCTGCCTGACAGAACATTCCCTTTGCTTCATTTAGTTGATTTTAGCCTTTGGAAGTTGTCGGCAGAGCTAATAAGCTATATAGGCATTTATGACAAGCTTCCGTTCTTTATTTACTGTAGGCTGTTAAGTGGAGTGAGAGACACAGCTTTTGACAGATGGAGAGGAACAAATAATGCTGAAGAACTTCTCACAGGGCTGACCGCAGGCCTTTATTTCAACATTGACCGCTTCTCTCACCACAGCATGCGGCCATGGCCCTGTATTATCTGAGAAAAAAAAGCACAATCACACACACATACTTTGACACAGATGTCATTGGGCAGTGACATGAAATACTTTGGGAAAGTTGGCATGCAGTTTACCCTGTTATACTTCATTTAATATGTTTTACTCTCCTTTTAATCTCTTATCTTTTACAATTAAGAGACAAAAATGTGTACTTAAATAATTGACTGTCGAGAAGAACATTATAAAATCTTGAAATTGAGAACAAAACAAGTAGCCATGTTATGCATCAGCTAACCTACAGTACTGCTCCATGGCATGACTTCGCCCACAAAAAATGTCCTTTCTGAACTTGGCAGAATAATGATCTGCCACTGCAGCACATTTGTTGCACATTTTTGTTTTGTTTGCTTATGCCAGGCACAGTCATTCTGCACACATTTACAGAATCTCAGTTTCTTGTTTTCTGTCATGCTTGTGCTCACTTTACAGCCATGCAAACTAGATCATTCTTCTATCCGCCTTTAGTAACAATACCAAAAGTAAATAATTGAATAAGAAAAACAAAAACAAAACAAAAAACATTTAGACAGTTTTTAGCTGATCTATTTAGCTAATGCTAATGTATATATACTGCATGGAAACTTTGTAGAAATTTGCATGCCTTTATTAAACATGCCTGTAAATATTTAAACATTTCCTGATAATAACAGTTTTTTTAAACCTGTGAACCCTGTTAATTTAAAAAAAAGGACATTTCTGCACTGATTTGCTTTTGCAAATTTATTGAAATAAATTCCCATTCATAGCAAACAGGTGATTGGAGTAACGTATCTAAAATCTAATGAGGAGAATGGGATTTTCTCTTATGGCTCTACAAAGCACCATTTGACCATTATGATTCCTTACGAGACATTTAACGTTTATTTTAGAGACATTTGTCATAAATGGATAGGCAAAAGATTAGTGTTGTATTGTATACTTAGCTTTCAAAAACTTATTCCATGGTTAAGCAGTAGCTATAGCTTCATTGTTTGCATATCGGTTTCCATATCCATCAAGCTACCTGTAGACTCAAGATATGTTCTTTACTGACTTGTCAGAGACAAGATGTGCATGAAAAGGAAAGCAAAGTCCTCGACCCTGACAGTAGCATGTGGGCTGCAAGGCCTTCGGACCAGGGTAATACAGGGGGGTCAGAAGGTGAAAAACAGGAGTTGCAAAATGTAAGAGGAAGATCTGGAGATCAACAACACTTCAGTAACACCGAAGCAGTTTACATGACACTATCCTATTCTTTTCCCATCGGCCATGTTTATCTTTGCATAAATCTGATTTGGGCATCTTGCTCTAAAGCTCAATTAGCCGGCTCAAGTGTTTGAGCATAGAGCTGCTGCAAACGATAACGGACAGATGGGGGTAATTTTTCACTTCTGTTAAAATGTCACATTATTCTTCCTCCTGATGCACTTTTTGTGTAATTACTTTGATTAATAAAACAAGATTGACAATGGAATAAAGTATATAAATACTGGCAGTGAGAACAGAGGTATAAATAGATTTAAATGCACTGAACTGTGCCTCACCACCTGAATGAATTAGCAGTGGTTAGCCATGGAAAAGAAGCGTAATTGTAACGTGTGGCAAGTGAAATTCATCTCATTATTATGGAAATTTTTTAATCTAAATTAGCAGAGTTCAACGGAACATGTTCTCTCGGCTCCCCACCCTCGCTTGTTTAGCTTCTTAACCACGATGCATCTCTTCCTTTTATTATTTTCCCCTCTCTCTCACTCTCTTTTTCTGATTTCCCTACAGGAAACACTGGCCTGGCAGCCTTGGCCTTCTTAAAAGCATAATTTCTTTGGAGAGGTATCCTTCAGTGTTGACCTCTGAGATATCTGGCTGACTGCCATTTCCTCTCAATGAGCTCATCAATCCATCCGGTTCTTGAACGGCCTTGATTTTATTGCCTTATGTAACCTATAGTCATCATTTTTTGTTTTCAAAATTTAGTCTTAAGCCTGGTGCACTCTGCATGATTTTGGCCTTGATTTTGCTGTATTGGAAAAATTTGGAGAATTCTAAATGATTTCTTTTGTTGTAGTTTGAGTCTGCCTTTGCTTTTGGTACAATATGCCAGGAATTTATTTTTATTACAAGTAATAAACTTGTACTTTTTTATTTTGTTGCATGAAGGTCACACTAAAACCATATTGGTAACATTTTATCAGCACTCTAACAAAATAATGTGCTGCTGGCTTACAAAACAAAACAGCTTAACAATTTACGTCAATATTTTAATTTACAACAGCTTCTACTAAAGTGATGTGCTACTAGCAAACCATATTACCTGTTCTTTAATCATCTGTAGCATAATCACTTAAAAAAGGTTTGGATTTGTGAGCCTAGAACAAAATAATTTCAGCTTTTTCAGTTAAAGGCTACAGCTAGAATATAACACATTTTAATGTAAATGTAATGAACAAGCAAGATATCACTCCTCACTTGCATATGCACAGTCATTGCTCATATAGTCAGTGTAGTGTTTACTTTCATGTTGTCTACTCTTCACCACAATGGTAACCACAAACATAACCAATTTATCATAACATTATTAGAATTTATTTTTTCAGTTCATGAAATGAAAAACCTCCATTTAATCATGCATGCATCCTTGTATCTCAACATATCAGCTGTGCCATGTAAAATACAACTTATTATCCCACTAATGACTGGAATCTTAAATCAGTGTACATGACAAACATTTCCAAATGGACTATTCATTCCTTTGTGTAAAACTTTTTAATGAGGAAAAAATGACTGAATGCACCTTTAATCTTCATGCACTGGTTGCTGATACCAGCAAGGGATGATGAAAATGAAAGTAATTCTCTTACAGCAAAAACCCATATATTTTCCGTTCACGTTCATCATTCTTGACTCTGAAAACAAAGCAAACATATTAGCAATAACATTCAATTGGTATTTTTATCTTGACCAATAATTCAAGCAGCCGTCATATAAACAGCACGGCCTGAAGCTGTTTCATTGGATTATCAGCATTCCATTTGATCATCAACAGCGATTTCAATCGCTTATGAGCGGTACCATCATACATATGAATAAATGCATGCGTTTCGGCCTCACCTCTTTTTCTCAAGAAAACGCATTTGCTAGGTAATAGCTGATCAATAAATGGCCTCCCCTACTGCCAATTACTTCATTACAGGGGAAATAGTTTCAAGGCACGTCTTGAAGTTCCCAGTTATATATGGACAATTTCAATGTCAGTCTTGCCTTCAAAGCCACACAAGGCCATTACACACAACTCTTCTTTGCTATGCGTGTAAAGAAGTCCTGTGCATATTTAGTCACAGAACACATGCCACATGACCTTCCTCAAGTGAACTTCACTTTAAGATGAATTGATTTCCTTTAGTTTTTAGGTCTGCCATAAGATACAAGGTTATTGAACTGGGAGGGTTCATCTCTATGATATATGACCCATCTTTTGAAGGCATACACATTGCATGAAAAAAGGGTCTGTTTGGCACCCCTCGTGTTCACACCACTCAATCCCCCGCCAGACTGAGACCCAAACAAGAGTGTATGGTATTGCATTCCTTCAAATATTTCTTTTTTGAGACCATCCTCTAAGGAATCCCTGTTGTGTTCTGTCTCGGCATGAGGTCGAGACCACAAAGAATAATTGTGTTTGTACTTCCGTGTGTACGGCTGAACGTCTCAGCCCATCCATATGAAAGACAGCTTGGATTTGTATGCCGCACGACAGCGTGACTCTGCACCAACTTAGCAAAACAAATGCCATGTTTTAATGGACGGGAAACAGGCAAAATGAGTTGAAACAAATGTCAGGGAACGCTCTCGGCAGGAACTTCAGGTCTGAAACATGTTTGGGAATTATTCGTTCAGTATCTAATCTCCTCTGCCCATATCAAACAAGTCTTTTTTTTTTTTAGAATATTACGTTATCAACATGTTGGCAACAGATGTATGTCAAAAGCACTGCAGCCCACAGGAGCTCCAAATGTCACATTAGTCACATCGTATCTGGGGAGCGCAGCTGTAAACCTGTGGAATATCCCAATAGGTTTCACTAAAGACTGGCCATATATTCACACTGACAGAGCTTCATCTAACCGATCTCAATTTCCTCCTATGAAAAACGTCGATTGAAGTGGAACAGCTGACATTGAAGAATATTTAGGGTTCAGTGGAACTTAGGCTTCATCAAGCATTTCTGACATGATGCGTACAACAGAAAATAATATTTACTCACATACGCATATAAAACAAAAGACATAAGCATCATAAATGTTGACATCAGGCTATATGAGAAATGGGCTTAGTAAACATCCAAGGGGGCTGCAGGATGACTTAAACGAAGTATTTAACTTAAAAAAAACAAACAAACAAACAAAAAAACCCTCGTTTTAAATTACCTTTCTCGAGGTGTCTTGAAAAGTTTTAAATCTGAAAGTGCATTGTGTATAAAGTTACGGTCTCCAAGTGTTGTTGACTTTAGATAATTGAAACAAGTCATTTTTAAAACAAGTGTAATTGGCAAACTCAAGTTACTCAGCCCAATGGAATTACGTCAGCAAAAAACTTCATTTACCTAGAAAAGTAGTCCTACCTTAAACACAGAGGCGTAGCAACAGGGGAGGCAAGACAGGTAATTGCCTGGTGCCCCGCATTTTGAGGGGGCCCTGACAGCTGACCATTTGAACAATCTGAAATATCATTATTAAAAACATACACGCAACATGGAGCAATATATCTGCATCCCCCCTAAGACGGCTCCCTCTTGCGTTATGCTGGATGTGCTTGCTCTTTCTTCGTGATGACTCAGCCGCGGTTTTCAATCTGGCACAGCAGCACTTCCACTTTTTTATGTATATTTAGGTAACAAAGATATATTAACAAAATAAACTTTTAGAAGGTTTACTTCCAAATACCAAATACAAGGAAAAACAATAGGAAATTGTGTTTTCTTTTACATGACTATTCAATGTCTATAAAGATATCTGTACACAACTAACATAGTGCCAAGAATAAGTCAATTCTGTTGCGAACAAAATGGTGAGAGAAAAACAAGACAGGGTTTGGACATTAAAGCCTCCGTCTGAAAACCACCACAGAGACACAGAGAAAGAAGCAGTGCTTTCAAAGTGATACCAGCCGAGAATCTTTGTTTTGAACATGAAGAAAGGCTGGAAGGCTCAACCAAGAAGTGGGCCCATTGTTAGCATGTGAATAGAACCACATTTACATTTGTTTTCTTGGCAGAAGCTTTCGTATGAAAATGACTTG
The DNA here is from genome assembly GCA_032357445.1 of Enteromius radiatus. NCBI lineage: Eukaryota > Metazoa > Chordata > Actinopteri > Cypriniformes > Cyprinidae > Enteromius > Enteromius radiatus. Next base: position 8,865,477 of record JAUCMS010000024.1, read on the forward strand.
CAACAGCATCCATATTGTGAGGTGTTGTGTTGATTACTTCAGCAGGTAGTGAAAGATACAAATTAAGCAATGAGGCAAAAACTGACAATAAAAATAGAAGCAATATGAATGTCATGCTGTGTGTGTGGAGCATATTTAAAGTTAGAATTGCTGGTGTATTAATGCTGAGGTTTACTGATATTTCAGGTAGTTTGCTGAAATTTGCTACGTCTTTAACATCGAATGAACTCAACATGACAGCAAAAATTCTGCCACTTTCTGACATCACTGCAACAGACCACATAATAATAAATAGTATGTTTGCCTTGTTTTCCATTAAAAAAATATCTATACATCCTTAAACCAAAACTACACTTAAGCTAAATTGCTTGAGATATTAACTCGTTTACAGAAAATGCACTGTAATTTGATTTAAAATTATATTTCCTACTCAACTGTTAAATTGGTTTGTATTTTCTTGTTTTAGTCAAGCATTTATCCTGAAAACAAGGAGGGATGGGGGGGGGGGTGTTTTATTTCTCAAGTGGTAAGAGAAATAAGCTAAATTAACTACATCTTGTAAGCTTGATTAGATGTTTTACTGGAAAGCAAGCCAAAAATGCAGCTGCAGAAAATGATTTTCTGCAGAGTGAAGGACACAGATAGAGAAGTTTCTATGCCACGTCTAGTTTGTTGTCATCATTTGTCATGATTTACCTCTTGGATGCTCTATTTTTCTGCCTTGCTGTCTGCCTTCTCTCTTGATAGATATATTTGGAGGGGTTTTTTTGCTTTAAAGTAAAAGATGTAGACAATCTGAATCAAAGATTTTGTGATAACATGGAAACATTAGAAAGACGTGTAATCTATCACACATCTGCTTTATCTACTATGCACAAACACCATTGAAGAGTAGGATAAAGATCTTTGCAAATATGTAAGATTAGCACAAGTACCAACCAACTATTTATAAAAGTGTACTATAGCGGCACTTGTTTCATGTTTGCCCGCGAACGCAGCTGATATCCCCTTCTCAGTTAACTTGGGTACTTCGCTTAATCTTCCATAATAGAAAACTC
>JAUCMS010000024.1:8866634-8899602 GCA_032357445.1 Enteromius radiatus
CAACCAATCAGATGACGACTTCGACACTGCTGAAGTGTTTCCAGAAAAGTGTACCATATGCATCAGACGTTTAGCCAGCGTTCTGTGGGCGTGACGTCTGAGGCTGAGACTATAGCGGCACCAAACAATGACTTTTGCAAACAATCGTCCAAAACACTTACCAGACATTCACCGGTCAGCTAAAATGCAAGGCCTGATTAGATATAAATATTTCCCATCGTATATTCATATAAAAATTGTGTTTGCAGTACGTTTCTGTGTGTTAAATTGGTGCGATTAATAATGTAAAAAAATTATGCGTTACAATTATTAGCATATTTAATGCACCTGCTCTAGACAGTTACTTGCTTCATTTCCGAATGAACCAGCAGGCGAAGAATGACTCACTCATCAAGGCAGTGAGTTTCAGAGTTAGAGTATCATTTCAAGAAAAAAAAAAAAAAAAAAAAAAAATGTCACACATTATTTTATTTGGCCTTAACTACTATGAATTTACATAAAAAATAAAATAAATACATTGTAGTTATTGTGTTCATATTGCATTGTGCTTCTACTGAGGTGGGATACGGGTGAGGTTAGGGACAGGTTTGGTGGTATGGGTAGGCTTAAGGGTGGGTTAAGCTATAAGGGATGGGACAACAGTGTAATTATAAATGTAATTACAGAAATTCATTACAGATGTAAGTACATGTAGGTATTTTTAAAAATGTAAGTACAATGTAAAAGCATGTATGTACACAATAAGTGCATTATGCCAAATAATTAATTTAAATGTAATAGTAGGCCACCTAATTTAAAGTGGGGGAAAAAATGTACATATATATTCAGTCCCAATTGTTTTGAGTGCACTCAAGCTCCCCTGGATGCACCACACCTCCCTTGGACTCATTCTGTCATGGACTCAATTTCCCATTATGCATTGCACACCCACACCTGTTCACATTCAGTATCATCACCACCAGCTGTTGCTCATCACCACACCCATTCACTAACTCTATTTAACTGTCACAATCACCCATTATCAAACGCAAAGTATTGACTTGCTCTGGCAGTCTACCAAGCGTTCAATTCCCGTGTTTGTTTTGACCTCGATCTGTTTTTTGACTCATTGTTTGCTGCCTACCTTGCCCCTTTTGCCTTGTATTTTGACCAAGTCCTTTCTTTGCCTCCTCTGTTCCCGTTTGCCTGTTGTTCTGATCCTGCCTGCTCACTGGAATAAAGATTATTTTTGCACATGGAGCTGAACGCTCATGCCGCAGTCATTACACCAATGTTCAAACATATTAATGCCCATTTAAAAGCCATTACACTGTGCAATTTGTGCAATTCTAACTGCAGTGTAAATGCATTGATGCCAACTCTGAAGAGTTTATGTAAATGTATCTAAATTACATTTTAGACAAAGCACATGAAAGCAATATTACAGTATGGCCACACCGTATCCCTCAATGTTTGTGTAATAAATTCTATTCGAATCAAAATATTTCTTCCTATACTTTTTTTTAATTATTATTCTTTTTAATGTTTTACTCATTTAACACAGTAATGAATTTAATTATTTAATGGGGGACAATTCCTCAACCCAAACTGATATACTAGCAATTTGATTAATTTGATAATAATTGGGACATCATGTAATTAATTAAAAAATGGTAACACTTTAGCATAGGGAATACATTCACTATTAAACCCTTAACTGTTTCTCTTTTTTGCTGTTTATTCAAAATTTGTTAAGTAGTTGTTAATTTAGGCCTGGGGCAGGAACAGGGATCTAAAATATGATCATGTGGAATAAGTCATTAATATGAGCTTGTATAAATATACAGCGAATAAGCAAATAGTGAGAATTGGTTCTTAAATTAAAGTTACCAAAAAAATGTAATTGCTTTATAGCCATAGTATGCCTAAATAAATAAATAAAATCATTTTCAAATAAATAAATAAATAATAAATTCTCATTCATATCAATTGAAGCTAGTGCAGTATACTCTGCTTCAGCTTCCATTGATATGTATGGGAATGCTAACAGATTCTCCTAGATCTTTTTGGCTCAGAAAGAGCACTGTTTTGCTAGCACTACTTATAGTGCTCTATATACACAAGCTGGGATAGATAAAAGTATTCTTACATGACAAACAAAAAAAGACAAATGTATTCTAACATCTAAAAAAAAAAAAAAAAAAGACATTTTATCTTTAAAGAACTTTAAAACTACCACTACTGTAAAGCTTTGCACAAATCTGGAAATAGATACAATGTTTAACTGGATTTTTTCTGCTCGGTTGTTTAATATCATTAATGCATGGAAAACTGTGAGGAAAGCTAAAAGCACCTTTGTTCTGTGATACTCTTGTTTGCATTGAGAAGAGCTCCATACTGCAGGTGGACAAGGTCAGACATCGCCAGAGACTGATGCAACCGTCCTATACATTGTCAGCATTAACAAATGTCTTGTTAAAAGAATGTAAAAAGAACAAGGCAGCATGTGCTACTTGCAAAGTATTCGAAATGAGCAGACCAGCGAGCAATCGATGCACTGATGGATTTTGAAAGTGTTGTATTTCAGCGTCGTACCTTGCTAAGCACACCCTGCGTGTCACAGGTTCGGTTAGCAGCTTCTGTCTCACACCACGTCTATAGTGCAAGAGGATAAATCTTTACAGCCGTGCTTTCCTGATTAGATGCAGTTAGCTTCAAAAAAGGCATGAAGGCTCCATACATGACTAATCAGATCAATAAACTGCAGTGTGGCGGTCGACCTTCGGGTGGCACTGCAGCACTTTTGCGCAGTTTCTTCTCACTCCTATCTCTATTTGCTTTCACTCTCTGGTTTTCTTTCACCTGGTCTCTCCATTTTGTTTTTGTTTTTTCTTTCTTTCCTTGACTCCTGTATTTTTTTGTTGTTTTTTTTCTGCTCTAACCGCTTTTTCTTAATCTCTCAGCCTCTCTTTCACATACACAGACACTGCGCTGAAAAAACCCAGAGGACAATGCACCAGTAGACTGACCTGTTTACTGGCAACATTTTTAATATGCATTTTTTTTTTTTCTTGAGCTTTCAGGTTTACAATACACATAGCCTTGCCCGCATCCCTAGATTAAAAACATGTGGGTGTTCGGCCAAGCATAGTAGCGATCCTGCCAATCGGGTGGGCAGCTACTAATGTGTTACCACTCTAGACCATTTCATCATCCTCTTTCCGTTCAAAAGCTTTGGCCCTGGTGCTGAATCCATGGAGCACAGCACTGCAATCCAGATACTAGCTCACATATTACCCTGTGATTTTCATAAGAGCTATCTGCACTGAGAGCCATTATTCTGCCACTTGATCATTTTTGTTTTGTGTATACAGAGAAAAACAACAAATGACAACAACAAACACCTCTCTACAAGTGGGTGTGTATGCCTTGAGCGAATACTTTCCCCTCGTTTAGACTCTGCACAAGAAGTGAAATATTCATTAACCTGAACATTTTTAAAGGCTGCACAAATGACACACATTTAATATCTGGCAAAACCATGTGTCAGTTATCCATTAATGCTGAAAAAGCTTAATCCTATGATAGTCTGTTTAAAAATGTTACTTTACATAATGTAATATGACCAAAAACTAAATATATTGATTCCGATCGATCCATCTATTTACAGTCTCACAACCAATTTGTACGAGGTGGCTAATTCGTATGCCCTTTGTCTAAAACCCCATGACGGGGCGGGGTTAGGTGTAGGTCATTCGTACAAATTCATACGAATATTCATACGAAAATATGTACGAATTGCTGTGAGACTGGGCTCGTAACACTCGTAACTATTAACTATGACTTTTCCCTAAAAAACTCAAAATTTGCTGCTTATTACTACTGCAGTAGTTGTTAAGGTGTAGGTATTTGGTAGGATTATGGATGCATTGTAGAATAAGGTCATGTAGAGTAAAGCATTAATATGTGCTTAATTAGCACTAATAAAGGCTAATATTCTAGTAATATGCATTCTACAAGCACCTAATAGGTGTAACCGTAAAATAAAGTTACTAATATGTCTAACAATTGCTTGATTTATTAATTAATTGAAGTTTAAGTAGATTAGCCAAAATTAATTGCACGTATTCCAGCATTATACCATCAGTTAGCAAAACTGCAACTAATATGGCTATTTGTACATTCACAAGGAGAGCCACACTAATATGCTTAAAGCCATGATTGCAAGACATTAGATCAGAGCACTGCATTTATGTATGTTTCAAGAAGATTTTTTGATAAATAAAAAAGGAATAACAAGCCCACTAGACACTGGAGTGCTTTGTACGAATTACATAATTTCTGTGTCTCTGCTGCTTATGAAGGAATCAGATCCTTCCCCCCCAATTTGATATTTTCTTGAAAGTGTTTGCACACCCAGGAACATTAAAATACACAGATAATCTCTCCTAGCCTTGTGGCTGAAAACTGTCTCTCTCTATGAACAGATATTTATCTCAGAAATGCTGCAGTGCCAAGACTGCTCACTCACAGCGTGAGCTGTAATCGAGTTGACAACATCCACACTCTAGGGATTAAGTATAAGAACACAGAAATATGCCAAAACAAATCAAATTCAATCACCTTGTCAGGTAGAAAAATGAAACCACTTAAATTTTTAAGGATTTTAGGATTTACCTTTTCTGTTAATGCACACTGCTGGCTTTAGGGTAAGGTGGGGCAAGCCCCTGGTATGTGACAGCTCAACACCTGTAGTTTTACACAGTCTCATTTCAGCACATTTATTATATGCTTTAAAGTTTACATTTTAGAGTAAAACAAAAGAAATAGGGAAAAAGGCTTCTAAGGTGTGGTATAATAATCACAACAACAATTGCTATTTTATGTTTTTCATTAAGTTTTTTTTTCAGACTAGTGAAAAGAAAACATCCAAAAGACACTTTTAAGTGTTTTAATAGCACTTTATCTATATAAAGATTTAATAGATTTCAATTACAATACATATTTTTAAGGCTGTTTTATTTTCTTACACAAAGCCATATATCTTCACTTCAGTAGTACTTACACGGACCAGACTTTACATTTTTATTTCTGTCTATATCCCGAAGGTTTTTACAGAGGGATTTATTCATATATAATTTGCTAGAAAATATACAACATTTCATTTCTCCAAAACACTGGAAAATGTAATGTATCGGTCTGTTTTAATTTTTTTTCTGAATTATGGAGTGGAAAAATTAAATACCTGAAATTCCCTCTGTAAAAACTTTAGACTTAAATGTCAAAAAAAAAAAAAAAAATAATAATTATAATGAAACAAATAGTTGAAAAAAATAAATAATTTTGTATAATAATATTTGTTTCAACTTATAATAGAATACCTAATTTAGTATTATAATAATAATAATAATAAATATTTGAAACAGAATACCTAATTTAGTATACTACTGCTATTACTACTAATAATAAAACAAATATTTTAAACAAAATACCTAATTTAGTATAATAATATTATTATTATTATTGTTTAATTTTGTGCATAAATATTAAAAGATTCTACCTGATTTAGTATATAAAAATGTACCAATAAATTATTAAACATATCTAGTTTGAATGTATTTATTTTATACATTCTGTAAAAATCTGATGACATCTGGGACAAGTTTACCCCAGGGGGATTCTTGCCTGTGGAATGGCCTCATCTTTCCCCAGTGATGCAAGATGCAACACAATTTCCAGTTTCATGCTGTAAGGAATATTTTAGCAAATGTTTCCAACCATTTTCTTGAATAATACACTGGATGATGCACCACAGTCTTGTTCATGCTAAACACATGTTCATCAGTAAATGCTCAGTGATTTTTAAGGAAGCCATCATCTCATTTGTCTGTCCTCCACTTCTTACAAATGATTTATTTCATTGCAATAATATTGAATTTCTTCTTTGTAATAAATTACAACTAACAAGGTCTCATGTCAGGTGATATTAATTAATGATTAAACGCCATATATATTAATTAGTCATGGTAGGTGGTGACAGACACATTGATATCTGTCATTGTTAACCTTGACAATAAGACAGCATGCAATAAAAAGGACGTATGTGTAGTTCCTGTCATGCGGAACATTGTATCCTTTCATGGTAAGGGCTAAATTATGGCAGATTTTACCATATGGCAGGAATATTAGTCACTACATCCCTGCCTCTCCATTTGTTTATTGAGTTTTATTCATAAAGTCTCATTAAAACATGCAGGGCTTTACAGATATGAGATTTTCAGAAACCCCAGAAAGATTTTTGCATGCATTTCCTATTTCAGTAATGCTGCTGGGATGTTTAATCTTTTTAGAAAAAAAAACAAAAACTAATATATCAAAGAAAAATAAAGTGGAACTCTTTCTATCTTTAATGGATTTGAATCCTGACGAGTTAGTAAATTAGGAATTTCATACCTGACCACCTTAAACAATTATCATGTCTTGCCTTCATAAATAGATCCTGCAGGTTAGGGCTGTGAAATTAATTGCGTAACACAATGACCCAGTAAGCTACAAGGTGTTCAGCATACAGGTGAGATAGAGAAGGGAAGTTTAAAGGAAACATGGATCGAGTTTGTCCCCTTGTGATTTTCATAATTAAGGCCACAGTATTTTCTGTGTACAGTCTCCATCACCGCCAGAGGCAAGACTCCAGAGAAGCGTTCAAGCAGAGAGCCGAAGTCCAGTCTATTCTCCAGCGACCTGGCCTATAGTTGAGCAAAAAAAAATTCCTGTGAAGGTCCGGCCAGAGTCAGCCATCTGCAGGGGGACCCTCGGGCCTGTACTGGAGTGCTGTTATAATAGATCGGAGCAGCAGCGATTTGCCCGGTGCATGTCCACTGGTATCGCTGCGTGTTCTGCTTATCATTTCTGTCTCTCACTCTCTCTTCTCTGTCTCTCAATCTAACCACCCACCCACCCACCCATATCACCATCTACAAAGCGCTCCAAAAGCAAGTTTCCATCATGCACCAAACCACTTCATCTCGCCCCCTCTCTGATTCATAACTCACTACTAATGAAATTAATGAGTAGTAATTAAACAAATCTTAATGTCCACACACACACTCATTGGTTTCGGAGGTATGCTGCTTGCTTCATAATTAACCTCTGTTTGTGTTTTTGCTCTGTAACAGTCAGTGTTTTTCAGCTGACCACACTGGTGAGCTGAGATGCTGCTGGGCACGTCCCTAAAAGGCATCAGTTATGCTCTGTGTTTGTGCTACATGACAGCCATTCTATAGATATATTTGTGCAGTACTACCTACGTTAAACCATAGCCTGAGTGTTTTCTGTATCCTCATTGAAAACAAACATTGATGCAGAGCCTCTAAAGCTGCAGATTTCTTGGCTCATCTCAGAAATGTTTTATTTTACAAGTATCTGACGGCAACCTTCTCTGTGCGTGTTGAACACAGTGTATTTTCATCCTGAGCTGTCTTGAATATTCTGCTTCTGTCACAGACAGGCCATGATGGCAAACCAACCCACATCCGCGGCCTCCGCAGTCTCAGAACTCTAAAACTGTTTAAACCAAGAGTAAACAGCAAATTGTAGCACCTCTCTTGGGCTCAAGGATCTCAAACATTCACAAATACCAACTCTTGCAGTTTTACTGTAGCATGATTTTGTCTTTCATTGTGGTTAGGGAAACAAAAGTTTAGGAAGGGGAAATTAGATATTTATAGATTTATTTATATTTAATATCATTCTCCTGAATAGAAATCAAAATAATGATCAAAAGGACACTTCATTTTTTTTTTTTTTTTGGTATCAATAAAATCTTATAGAGATTTTAACAATGCCCCAAACTTTAATCCCAAAAGCCTGAAATTTCAGTTTGATTTCAATATTAACTCAAACAGTTCTCATTAAATTCTCCCAAGACCAAATTATCTGAGCTATGTTTTTTCAAAGAGATCACAGCCCGCTGCTGAATCTACAGCCTCACAGCAAAGTAAGTTACTTTACACAAGTTTGAATTGAATGTGCGGAGATGTATACTGCAAAATAATGGGAAAAGAGTCCTCAAGTGCTGCATAAAACATGGCATGACCGGTATATTTCTATTCACCAATTAATAACTAGGTATGCAGATATAAAAATAAAACCCCCCAAAAAAAAAAAAAATCTCAAGAGATAAAGACTGAATCAGTCTGAAAAGATTATACTACCATTCAAAAGATGCTGCTTCTGCTTACCATGACTTTAGAATTACAGGAAAAAATTAATTTTGTGACATATTATTGCAATTTAAAATGACTTTTTTCTATTTTAATATATATTTTTTTTAATATAAATTAAGCTTTTCCAGATCGTTTGCAGCCCTTCCTCCAGTCATGATCCTTCAGAAATGAGTCTAATATTCAGATATGCTCAAAAGTACAGCATTTATTTGAAACAAAAACCTTAACAATATAACAAAGTATTTACTGTAATTTTGAATCAATTTGGCATGTCCATGCTGAATACTTGCAATTTACGGTACCTATACCAAACCCTAGTCAACAATTGACCAATTTATGTCTGTTTTTGTATTCATAAAGAATTGCAGAAGAAACATCTAAGATAAATGTTATAAACACAAGTCCTCCAATAAGTCTCTTGGGCTTTGAAAGAGCAATTTCTGAGCAATACATTTCCCTCTGTGGTCTTATATATCCCAGATATGACATGTTCAAAGACATGCCATCAACCTTGGGTAGTGTTTTTGTGACTTAGTCACAAACTTAGTCATTTAGCCCTCGCTCTGTTGTGAACTCCCTAGCGCACCAAGGGAATCCGTCCAATCGAATGCTCAGGCATATCTACGCTTAAACAAACAGATGTGAGACAGAACCCAGCAAAAGTGTAAGGATGTGACACAAAAAAGGTTGTTTGCTTTGTGACTATCCATACTCCTGGGGAATAATTGCTGTTGCCACATGACAGAGAAGATGTGTCATTGTGCCCTGTAGTACTTGAGGTATAATCTCTAGGGGTGTATTTGTAATGCTCTGACATCCTCTCTTTGAGTTTCTAAAGTAAGCCTTTATATCCCAGTGAAGGGTTTTAGCTGGTGATTTCTGCTTTTTTTAAAAAAAAAAGGGTTGTTAAGGGAAGTTCTGGCAACCGCACTTAGATCTGGCTCTGCATTGGATTTCCAGCAGAAGAACAATCTGAGTATTTGAGAGCCAGTCTTTATCAGCTGTTCCCTTTTCTTTTTATTATAGTCGTGCAGGCTTCAGGGTCCAAGTGAATCCCCGGCAGGGGTTTTCCTGTTGTTTAATCTTTGTAAATGGTAGGGGATAGGTCATCAGTTTAATCGGAGTAAATGTTGAGACCAGTGTGGGGGCGGGTCAGGGCTTTTGTGTTGGCTGTGGGGTCCTCCATAGAAAGTGACCCTCTCCGGCAGATGGACAGGTATCTAACACCTGCTCCTAATGAGCTCATTAGCTAAACTCACCTCTTTAGCGGGAGCCAAGTTGCCGAGACGGTGCCAAGCAGCTCAGAGAAATTATGCAATGGCATTTGGCTGGCACGGGCATCAGCAAAGCCTTTTTTCGCTAACTGTGATAAGAGAAGACTGTGACAGTGTCTTTGTGCCTAATCACCAGCCTGTGAACTTAATCTTGAATGGACAAAGTAGAGAGATATTTAGCATAATACGTAATATATTCCTGAACAGAGCTTAGACTGAACGTTAGCTGATTATCTGGTTAGTGTGTCAGAATCTGCCTCGGGGACTGTTATTTTAATTCTTAAGCAATACATCTTTTGTGTGTCTTCAAAACAGTATGAAGCTTGATCAAATACTAAAGGCAATTCTGATGTTTTTAATGTAACAATTTATTAACGCTAGCAACAAAAAAAAATATCCCACAGATATAATATAGTTGTCTGTACCTGTAGCTCAGCTAGCAGTCCATGTTTGCAAAGATTCAATTGGCACGTACAGTACACACTTGTAAAACACATACCTTAAAAGAACTGTCGCTTTGAATAAAAACATTTGCCAAGTAAATGTACTTTTCTCTTTTTTGAAGACATTTTATCATTAAAATCCTGAAATGCTGTTTGTGTTCTGGGCGTTGTGTTCTTATAGCATTTGATAATAATATAGCGTAATGAGAGATTCATAAGCTATGTTTTGAAGGCTTGTCATTTTAGACTGGAAAAACAAATATGCATGACTTTGTTCCTTTTTTTACTTATATAAAATAAAAGCATTTCAAAGCAAACGTCCTGGTAAAACATTAAAGCACACTGGTGTGATATGCAGAGCATTTTGTTTTTCATATTTTATTGAATATTGACAAAATTATCCACAAAGAATGCTTTGGTCCCTCTTTATATGGACCTCAATTGCTATGTGCTTACATTTAAATTAATCATTTGGTACAATGTACTTATTGTGTACATACATGTTTTTACACTGGATTTGTATTTCAATAATATTTCCATGTAATCACATCTGGAATTACATTTATAGTTACACTGTTGGCCCATTCCTTGAGTCAGAGCCTCTAAATCTGTGCATTTATTAGCACATCTCAAAAATGTTTTATTAACTATACAAAACATTACATCTAATAACACTTAATTGTGTGCAATTACATGCAAACATCCCTATATGCTAAAGCCTAAACCTAATAATATAGTAAGTACATGTAGTTAATTAATATTACGCATTACTGAATTGTATAATATTACACAATATGACACAATAAGTACATTGTACGTATGTTTAACGTACATAGTAGTTCAATTAAAGCCATTTAATTTAAAGTGGGACAAAACATTGAACTCCAGTTTTGGTGATAATAGTATAACAAGAGATTTACAAGCATTTTTAGATGGTTGGTCATTTATGACAAGGTTTTAACACAGCACAAGTTGTTAAATCAAAATTATTACTTATATTAATGTTTCAAATGAACCCCAACTCTAAACAACAGTTTGATGACTTTGATGACTCGTCTGGCTATTGGACAGCATTATTGTCATCCCATAAGTAAGAATGGTCAATTTTAATTTCATATTGACTTTGAAAAGACCTTTAGCCCTGTGTACACTGTACGTATCTGCTGTGAAGTTTACAAAATCTGCTCAATAAAAGAAGAGTTCACTCAGCAAAGAAAATTCTGTCATTTTTCACTTCTCCTCGTATCCTTCCAAAAACACATATTACTCACTTGCTTCTGTGGAACATAAAAGATGAAGATTTCTTTGTGTTTCACAGAAGAAAGTCAGTCTTAGAGATTTGGAACAGCATAAAGGTGAACAATGAACTTTCCTTTTTGAGTGAACTATCCCTTTTAGTTGGCTCATATCCTGTGTTCCCTTGACCACAAACAGATTTGTTCAACAGTGTCTATTTTGTCTAGGATGTACTTTCTGAGCAATTAAAGCGCAGCACTTGAGCTATCAGAGGTTGTCGTATTGCCTGTTTTTAGGATACTGGAATAATGAATAGTCATCAGCATAATTTGCCTTTACCCATAATGTTATACAAGTTCCATGCAAAAGCTAAGAGCCAGCATGTTCTCTCTAATGAACATTAACAGACAACAACGGGTACTTTCATGTGTGTTTCATGTATCTGATTAATTATTCATTAACATCAGAGGTGAATGGAAACCTATAATTGTAGAAATTGAACAAAAGGGAGGTGGTGTGAATTTAGATAACTGAATGGCTCTACTACATTTTGGTTATTAGAATCGTGAAAACCAAACTACAAAAGCTCAGTGTTGTTAAACAGTAATTACTGCTCTTTGTTTTGTAGAACAGTCTGATAAGGGAGGTCATTTGTTATGCAGCCAGATATCTTCCAAATTTATCATTTATTGTTGTCTTTATAGTTTCAAGGGTGTTGCACAGAAAGACAGAAAGATTTATGGAAAATCTGTTTGTGTTCAGCTGACTGATGAGTTATACGTTTCCTGCTGCAGTCTCATTAAATGAGTGTGGCCCAACTGCGTTTGACACTTCTCTGACTAATTTCCGCACTTCGAAACATTCTCGAGCTAGAGCTGTCCAATCTGCAGCAACACCAGGCCTGTAACAAGAACTGATGTGCTGTACTGTGAGAGAATTATCACAGAAACCCGCACGCCCTGAATGTCATTATCAAATTGGATCCACTTCCTCGTTCCCCGACGAAACGGAATGAGAATGTCAGAATTCTCCATGCGCTCCCAGTCCCAGCGCGTCAGCAGACTTTGGATTAACCGAGGGCTTTCTCAGGCATATGCTGGTTCTGGAAGGGTCTCCAATCTCTAGTTTTGGGCTGCCAGCGGGCTGAATAGACCGTCCCATTTCATTCGCAGGACAAAAGGCATAGCGCATACCTGAAGAGAAGCATCCAAGCCTCATAGCAACAGAGGTTCCAAAGGTCTGAGTCTGTCTCATCACCCACCTGCCCATGCCAGACAGGGTCATGGCTATTTAAGCAGGCTGAGATTGGTGACTCTTGGCGGATATGCCTGGTTAACACAATGTACTGTGCTATGCTCCTGCCAGGGCAAAAGCAGATTGGGAAATAGAGCAAACAAAGCACATCTTTTTTTACGAACATGTCAAAATTGGCCATCTCCGAATAATTCATTCCAGTGCAGCAAGGAAAGGTTGCCAGGGTGTCTGCCAACATAGAGTAGAGAAAATGGGCGAATATAGGTTTGTTTTACAGTCAGACTGCAGATAACAAGGATGTCTGCCAAGATACTGCCTTCCAGACTTCACCCTGTGCATGTGAAATCTTAGAGTTAACCTTAGCCTTTAACCTCACAGATGTATGATGCTGTATAAATCCATCAAATATTCACAGACAAAACAACAATTTACTAAGCTTGCACTGTACTCAATACAAGGGTTCAGATGCCACGCTGATGTTAAAATTGTGTTACCACGGCAAGTATATGCTAAGTAATCTATGTCAAACAGATGCTTTTAAATAAACAAACGTGTAAATAAAATACAAAAAAATAAAATAGTAGCTGTCTTCATGAATGATTCATGAGAGAGAGAGAGATGTTGTCAAATGTTTCTCTCAGATTAGGTTTATTACATGTAATAATGTCTTTGCTACAACAAAATGTTGTTACAGTGCAATTAGCCATTACATTTATAAAACCCTAAATGTCAAAGCCAACTTAACAAAACCATTATTGTTTTGGCCAAAAGATACAGCAGTTAACAGCATAAAATTACAACATTTAAAATGCATGACAACCTACGTGACCTAGCTTTTATGAAAAATAACCTTTTGGTTAAAATCTGACTTCATTATGTAGATGATGCTTGCCTGACTCTAGTGTGGTTTTGTTGCATTTATTTGTTTACCCAACAGCTACTAAATAAATAAATAATGATACTTTAAATACAATCTAAGAAAGGTTTTTTTTACTGAGATGAGACAACTTCCTGTCAAGCAGACTACCTGTATATTGTAAGTATACACAAAATGTATGTCTTTATGTGTATTTGTCATAGCCTTGGGTTTGAAATTCTGTATTCACATTTTATAACATGCCATCTTTCAAACAGAAGCCGAAACACCAATCAATATCAGGAGGTTTTAGCCCAAGATCTCATTTTGTAATGACTTACTTTTATTGACTAAACGTAATTATGTTCTGGTGGTCTGAAGTAGATTCAGAACATAGCAGGACTGCATTAGCCAAGGAAGCTGAAAGGTTTGAGTGTAAAGAAAAAAAGAGAAATGGAGTGAAAGAAAAAAGGAAGCGGGGGAGAAATAGATGGAGTGAGTGAAGGAGCAATGCAGATGGAAAGTTTGTAGACTGAGAGGTGATTTATGGCCCTTGGGAACAAAATCAACAAGTTGAACTTTAATTGTATTCGTTGTGATTGGGAGGAGGGGGTAGTTCATACCACCTCATGATCGATGGCACGGGGCAACGGCTTTGGCTGCACACTTTGTCTTTTCAGCTTTGGCACAGATATAAATCCGGCTGATAAAAGCAATTAATTGCTGTGAAAGTTCTGTGCTAATGCTAGAAATGAATTCTTGGCGCAGATTTAGAGACAAATTTTTACTGATGAAAATATGGCCATGAATCCAAGGCTGCATGTTTAAATAAGCGATTAGCATTTCCGTGATAAGCCCTATCTGGCCTTATTTCATCTAATCGGGCAACAAATGAGCCACGTCCTAATAGATTAGAACATTTTTAAGTAAAAAAAAAAAAAAAAAATGAATGTAGTTGAACAGAATTTAAAGTACCCTGAACTCAGCAACCTGAACTCTGATATCTACCATATTTCTGTTCAAAATATATTGATAAGTGAATATGCTCATATGATGGAAATTCATTTAATTTCATTAGAATCTAGCATTTCATGTCTTAAGTTTTATTTGTTTATTTTTTTATGTCAATGTCAGTTTAAAAGAGGCATTAATAAAGACTTGTGGCAGACTGCCAGTAATCTGCATTGACATCGGTGATGGGTAAGAAAGCACAAGAGCGGAGAGGTGATCTTGGCATTGTTCTAAATCAGCACAGATAATTAGTGTAGCTCTTATTTAAGACAGGAATTAGCCCTAATCACACTTTCTCATTGCATGACATCTTGAACAACAGCCGTCTTGTTTCAGTCAGAGCCTGCATGCTCAGTCACAACTTGAAAGACTGTAGCTTTTACTTTATTTTTTACAAGTCAGTTTGTTCAGAATGGTATAGGCTGGGCTACATAAGGCATGTGAGCTAGAGGTCATGTCCTTTAGCCTCCTTGTTAGAGCAGCCCCCTCCCACGCTGGAGATATGGGTTCGAGACCCACTTGGAGCAAGGACGAGTCATGGTGGAAGCGGACTCAGGGGGGGGAGTTACATATATACAGTTCATATTGCCCACAGAAATACATACACAAAGCAAACATGGCCACTCCTTCTCCTTCGACGTCTGGAAATCGAACCCCCACCAAACATAGCAACTCCAGTTTGGCCACCTGTGCATCCAAGGCCAGTTCCTCCACCTGACGTTCCCACCTTCCACTTTACGCCCATTTAGTTCAGTAGTCCGCATCCCAGATCTCAAGTACAATTTCAGCCAGATCTTAAGCAATTCTTATCCTCCACTGAAACTTCACCACTGCTTTTAGTGTTCAGATCGTGATATAGGCTACATGGAAAATTAACCCCCTCGCCCCACACACACCCCACACATAGTGATAATCAAAATATAAGATCAAACCCCTACACCGTGAAACAGACCCTGACAACAGCACCCTACCTTTGACATACAGAGCTATTTTTGGTTCGTGGTCTATTATTCTCTAGCACTGACTCTGTGTTTCTATGGAGAGAAAGAAATGTGTTTTTTAGATCTTCTAAACCGTTTAGAGCTCTGCAGGTGCCACACCAATCAACAAATCACCTCAGACAAAGAATGCACAAAAAGCAAAACAACGAAAAAAAGCGATAGTCCTCGCAGTTCAGGATGAATAAACTGCAGCTTGTGACAAGGTAGAGCAGGGGCAACCCAACAGTACAGAATCAGAGGTGTGTGTGATTCCCACTTGTGTAGCCAGATGACAGTCTGTTATAACCCGGCTATCAAATCACTGTTATGAGCTGCTATTGTGGAATATATGAACACTATCTATTTTTACCAGATGCTAAATGGGGCAAAATCGTTGAAATGATGCCTTAAATATTTAATTGAAGCAATTCTTTTCAGAGCAAACATGCACTGTGTGTAAATTAGGCTCCAGACTGCAAAAACAAATAAAAATGTGCAACAATAATTTGATGTCTAGTCACCATTGGGAAAAATTGGGAAAGTTTGGTGTTTGTACTTTTTTGTGCAGTTTTTGCACAAGCCTGTTAATGAGCAAATGACTCTTTTGAACTGGTTCTTTTCAATGAGTGACTCAAACGACTCATAAAACCTCAAATGTTGAGTGAATCAGATCAAATTGATTGATTTGTTACTTAAATTATATGTTATTGAGTTTATAGCCTATAATAAATTCCTCCCTAGTAAAACAACAACAACAACAACAACAACAACAACATTTAAATAACAACATTTATTCCATAATAACTATATCTACACATTTTTTTAAATGCCACTATTGATGAGGATTGTATAATCTTAAAATTCAATGTAAGTGTACCTGAAATATACTTTCAATAGTTCCATTTAGCACAATCATCTATATTAATATATCTCTAGTTGGACTTTATTACTTCCACACGATTAAAAGTGTATTAGGTATGAAATGAGTTGGAAATTTCATTCAGCACAGATTTTGTGTACACATTTGCACCATTACCTGATTTGCATAATTCCCTTAGTGAATTGGGCACAAAAACAACACAGACCGCGTGTGCAAACAAACGACGCTATCACCAGCCGCAGTTCATTCCTAGAGCATTCCCCTTGAGTCTAAAACTATGTTATTTCACAATCAGCAAATGAAGTAGTGGGGATTTACAGCAGGGATGAACTGGACTCGTTTTGATGTAGTGGCTAAAACCACCAGAGTAGCTTGTAGTCTATGAAATATGCAGGGAATTCACTGCCGATGTGAAATTCATGCATTTAATATGCATAGCTTGGTTTTTTGTGGCAACCACAACACCGCATTACTCAATCGCAAATTCACACACACAGAACATCTGTGTTAAAAATTTAACTTTTCAGGCAGTCGATTACTGTAATGGCAAACCGGGCGATATTTTCCGTGACTCTCCTGCTTTCTCTTTCATTTATCCTCTTCGTCTAAAGGTTTTGAAAGTGTTTAATGATAAGAGCACCTGCAGGGCCCAAAGTTAATAAAGCACACTCATGCATTGGGATATTAGTGATATATTCTTTTCTGCACCTCCCCAAAAACTCAATTTTTGATACTGGGAAAATTTATACATAAAACCTCTACATCAGGAGAAACCAATTACGCCGGCCCAGAGCCCATCCCTCTACACAACAAACTCTTTTATTGATCAGGTAATAATTACCACGGTCACATCATAAAGTACCTGGAACAGATTGGTCGTTCAGGTTATCGATTCTCCCCGGCTCTCCTTCACTTCTCATTGTATGACTGCTGTACAGGGTGATGATATGGGCTGTGCTCCACACTGCTTTCAGGGGTTGCATCGGCATGCCTGTATGGGGTTTATTTATTTTATTTGTCCTTTTTTTTTTTAAAGCTTGTGTCAAGGTGATTTTCAAGTATATTCGAAGTCATTCTGTTCTCACAGTGCACTTTTGGCCTGTACGTTGCATACTACCCCCATTTTCTTTTGCTCCTGTCATGAACGCCAAAATACATCTTTATTATTCTCTAAAAGCTAGTTATTCTTACTGTTCCTGCCCTTATTTTTGTCTGATTCTTTTCCTCAAAGAAGAACTATTGTTTCTCGGTCTCTTGCTCTTAGTTTTTCCATCTCTCTTGCTCTTTTCTCGTTCTAATGCTGACCTTTCCTCTTTCAATGGTGTAACTCCAGGGATGCCTGAGAATGCACCAGCTGTGTGGAACGCTTCATTACCCAGCTATCGGGCAGGCCCGTGACCCTAACTCCTGCTGCCCACAGCAACTTTCACCACAGCACACCCACCCTGACCCCACCAAACCCTGCGCAAACTCATTTGCCCTGCTCCAATTGAACCTGCCAATCTCTAATTTTTACAAGCATAAAGAGTCCTGTATGGCTTGGTGAGTTTTCAAATTCACCCCAAACTAAGTGACGGCAGACAAGCATAATTGAGAATCAAAAACTCAAAATAGTTTTGCTTCCACTGAAGATGTCGGGGCGAGCAGTTCATTCGCTTTGGGAAAATAAGTCACTTGAATGAGACTGCAGGGAAATTACTATAGAATTTGTGTAACGGGTTTCTTACTGTTATGGTTCACATTAGGTTGTATATCTGCAACTAAAAAACAGCTAACTTAAAAGAGTGCAAAGTGTTACTAATACTTTCACCTTCACTGTGTAGATTGCTGGGAAATAATAAATATATAAACTATGTATTTACTGTATATATAAAGTTTCACTGCAGGTTCTAAGGAAACAAATGAGTCTTTGTTGGGTCTCTGCGGGAGGGTGTGATTGCTAATCAGAGCCTATATAGAAACGTGTTATTTCACAAGTACTTGAATACTGCACACGGACACAGATCTCGCACAAACAGCGAGCAGGGACACAGTGTGACTGGCCACGCAGTCGTGTTTGTTAAGAAGCCTAAAGAAAGATTCAAGCTTCATAATGATCAGTATGGATGAGTGATTCTAGTGTTGGATGCGGAGTTGTTAATTGAACACTGTGAAATAAACATCTTGCAATTAGCACTGTATTAATGTTCATGGACAAACATGCTAATTAAAGTACTGAGTGTGGAAAAAAACATGGGATGGAAAACTTCACACCCAAGCATGACACTATGGCTCTCTCTTCCTCCTCCATTTGCCTTATGGAGCGTTTAATGTTACAAGAGAAAACGTATATTGCATTTGAAATGAAAGAAATTCACAAAACTGTTAATATGCAATCACAGCATAAACACAAAGCATATATTGTTATATTACATGCATGAACACACAATGCATCTATAGGCACATATAATATTCTGCTGATGTATTGAGTATAAGAACACTATCCGAATATATATATATATATATATATTTATTATTTGCTAGCTCGGATGTCCTCACGTGACATGCACTAGCATTTAGAACACATTTAGAATATCTAGAAACACTGTTTCTGGATCAAGTCAAGCTATGATATTAAATTAGAATACTGCTTTATTTACTGTATAGAGTTAATGTATACTTTTAAAAAGTATGCTACATTGGTCTTATTATAGTAATATTGAGAAACGTTCTCACATTTTAATTTGTATAAATATTCCAACTTTCGGATGTCTAATCAGATAATTGGTTAGGAAAATGTTAGCTACCGTTGCTATCACTTCCATTTCACTTAAGGTCAAAGTCAAGTAAAGTGCATTTCACAGCGGGATGTGGTATTATGTGCTTTATTGTACACAAATGTGGTACTTATTTTGGTATTATGAGAAAAAATTTGCATGCTGCACACGGTATACATATTGCAAAAATAGCAAGAATAGATGATATTCCAAACATAGCCATAAATAGTGAGAGATGGAGACTGAGAGACTGAAGACAAAAAAAAATCACCTTAGCCATCTGCAGTGAACCTGATGGGGCAGGTGTTCAGGTGTCGAACAGAGACGAGTGGAAACCAGCTGAGACTTTGTTCATATCTGCCTACTTTTGACTGCTTTTTTTTGCCATTCTACTTGCTATGTTTCAGTAATAGGGAAAATACTTTCAAAGTCTTGCCAAGTTATTCCTAGTATAAACATATTCAACTGTACAGAAAAAAACAAGCTTCTTACAGAAAAGTAGCTAACTGCATTGAAGGTATATAATGGTCCTTCTTTCCATATAACACATATTGTATCACAGCTTCAATCATCGTTGCCAGATTTGTGCAACAAAACCCACCCAACTGCTACTCAAATAGCCCTACTGTGTTTTGAAGGGGGTCCCCAGTAAAAAATTGCATTACAAGGGATAAAATCTACCATGTCTCATGGCATGGACATACTGTACCTTGGTCTACTTTTTAGTGAGACACAAAATATGTACTAACAACCACACAAAAAAGTGCATAGAGGTACATATTTTGATGAAACCAAGTTGGGTAAAATACATGTTTTTTGGCAAGGTTGCCTGGTTTAATTCACATTCCGGGGATAAACAAGCTGACATGAAACTACATGTAGAAACAGTATTCAAGTATCCTTATTTCATGGGAAAAATGCAGAATTGGCAACACTTGTTTCCATGAAATTAAACAGCACATTTTCTTCATTAATACTAATAATAGGAAGTGATTCTTAAGCATCAAATCAGTATATCGGAATGATTTTGAAGCATCATGTGACACTATAGACTCAAGGTTTCCAAAAATTCAGATTTGCATCACACCAATAAAGTTATCGTCAAAACTTTTAGTTAGTTGTAGTTCTGCAACACTTTTTAGTCACCACACAGCATTTGTTCATTCAGGACCGTTGCTAGACATGAGTGACTTTGGAGGCAGAGTTTCATTTCATTTCAATTTAGGCAATTAAAGGAAAGGTCAGGTGGAGAAACAGATGGTTTGCTTACAGCACCGCGCCCAGCCCAAAGACACAAAAATACAGTTGACATTTATCCACAGTCTCCAATGGACCCTGTTAAGTGTGTCAGGCAACAAGAGAGAAATTAGACGACTGATAAAAAGCTACACTTGGAAACGTGTCTTATACTGTGCCACCGTGTTAGATGTCTATCATGTTCACTCAAGGAGGCAACAGCTAGATTCAAAGTAATCATTTTTCACAGGGTAGGCAGTAATGACTTCGGGTTAACGAGAATACGGTCGGGAGAAAAAGCAACAGATCATGAACAAGCTTTGGGGGAGAAAAAAGCTAAGGGAAGAAAATTTGAAAATTATGATTATGCAAATGGCAAATTTAAATTTCAAATCTAAATGTTAAGGCAGGGTTCCTGCAGTAAGGGCAGCAGGTAATGATGCCACTGGCGGGAGAAAGTGTGAGCCCTGGGAGGGGGGATAAGGGAGAGGGGAGACTGGAATTAGAATAGGCATAAATTTCTCCTCGTTAGGCGATGGATAATTAAAACAAAAGGGAAGCTGCTCGGAGGCAGAGGCAGGACAGAAAGTCTCCCCTGAGGTGGGGAGGACGGAGTATGTCTTAGCGTAGGCTAGACAGCAAGCAGAATGTTGTCTCCGCAGAGCAGCAGGAAAAAGACATAGAGCTGTTAGTCAGAATGCTGCCTAAGGGCTCATGGCTGTTCTTTCTCCTCCCTCCCTCCCTCTCCCTCTGTCCTTTCTTTTCTCTATTTCACCTGCTCTTGTTCCCTTTGACTGTGTGCAGCCTTATATAGCTGGTCATGATGAGCTAATTTAGCACAGTGAGGAGACGGGATAATTCTTTTCCTGTGAACAGGTACCTTTGTGTGTTTCGGCATCCAGGGACTGTGAATATGCAGTGGGAGTCGTGCCATCTCCTCTCTCCATGGTAACCCCAGCCTGGTCCATCCAGCCAGATGAGGACAAAGTCTGTGTGTGGGTCCCTGGGATTCATTTTAGCACTGCAGTACTCTTTACGTGATGCATATTTTGTCCCTGAAAGATCAGATCTGTGTGAAAATATATAGCGCTTTATATAATACATATTGTTTCAAAGCCACTTCATAGCAATATAGTAAAACATAACAATATTAACGTTGCAAATGTCTTTGATAATAAAAAATGTTTCTTTTTTAATTTCAGCCCTGAAAAGACAACAGTGTCATTATTGAACTCAGTTTAGTTAATTGCTGATTTAGATTAGTTTAATGTCAGTGCTGCAAATTTAATGCAGTTACATTAAAACAGTTGTTACATTAAAACTATGTAAAACATACTGTTTTATAAGTTAAATTAAAATACTTTTCAAATGTTATGGTAAAATGTACTCCAAAAATCAGTTTCACTTTATTTAACTAAAGTAGGTTAGATGTTGTTTCACTTCAGTTTTATAACATTGCAAAGTTCATCAATTATTAAACTTAACAATATTAAAGCTCATTCAGCTATCAGTAGTGCCACTATCCTTAAGCTTTTACATTTTTCAGTCATTAAGTGTTAGGTGATTTTTTGATCTTATCTGACTGTATTAATACGATTTTATTGATTTATTTATTTAACATTTCATGGGAGAAAACGATAAAACCAGCTAGTGCACTTGTCACTACATCCTAACATTTCGGAACGGTTGCCTCAGTGAAATCTAGCTCTGAGATGTGTGGGCTGAGGTAACATAGCCACATGATTTCCAGAGCTGTCACCACACAAACAGAGTCTGTCATATCCCTTCCCTGTTTAGAAGTCGTCGGGAGATGGGTGGCCTCTGGGTTCAACCAGAAATATGGACACTTGAGCTTTGAGTTACTGTGGCCTGGGCCAGATCAGGCCGGATATAAACACGGTAATGTGTAATGGGAAAACATTTTATTAACTAATTGCCCCTTAATCCAGAAATGACCTTGCCAATCCCTGATACCAAAGAACCAGCTGCACTCAAGATCAATTAATCAATCTATTTATATAGCGCTTTTAACAATACAGATTTTGCAAAGCACTGAACGTGATCAAATAGAGTGATGGTAATGTATAATGACGAGATTAAACTTTATTTATCAAATGCAGAGACGGTCTCCGTAATCAAAACGACGATGATCACTAGAAATTAGGTGCCCCAACTATGCAAGCCAGAGGCGACAGCAGCAAGGAACCAAAACCCAAGGAAAAAAAGAAAAACCTGGGAGAAACCAGGCTTAGTTGGGGCCAGTTCTCCTCTGGCCAGATGCCCAGCACCTAATCTCCAGTTCAATATTAGGCCATATGTCACTCAACACCTTCTGGGCTAATTTAACTAAGACCTATGTGCACACACATATACACACAAACATGTGCATGGCCACTTCATGTATTCAAGCCAAATACCCCCTCTCAAATCATATGCATCATAAAGTTTTATGGCATACAGTCAGATAGAGAAAGTACACAGCTGTCTAAAGTAGTGTGATTGTCTATAGAAAACATTATCAGCTACATAGTATTCCAAAGGAAAGGTGCTACTCTGTTCATACAAACTACACAGTTTGCTAAACCAGTGCTAGCCTATGAGGAATATCAATAGCTGAAATACTTTTTTTGGGTTAAACTTAAAAAAAAGTACTAAAAATAATAAATAATAAGCAACAATAAAATAGAGTTTTTACATGTGGGTTTAAAAGAAAAATCACATGCAGAATAGTAATTAAGTCAACGTAAAACAGGATTCAAAAGCAATTTTATTTCATAATGTAATATATTAGGATATTCAACAGAGAAAAAAATTCACTTCAAGGTTCAATTTAGTAAATGATACTTATTTTATGTAGACTATTTTAAGGATTCATTAATCTAGGTTCATTTGAATTTATTAATGTGCTTGTTAACTGTTGTTCATTCATAATGCACTTCATTTATACAACTTGTATGTGGAAATTAACATTAATCAACGATGTTATGGAGATGGAGTCTTGATTTTATCTTTATGGAACCGATCGTCTAAAGAGCAAGTTAATCACAGTTTCTTTGAGATAATGTACACCAATGAATCTTGCTAAAAAAAGACCATTTGCATTTATTAAAAATGTATATGAGATCCGTTTTAAATTCATGTCGAGTGTGCAAAGCAATTTTTTGTTTATGGTTATGTTGCAATGTTCAGATCAAGTTTTAATTATGGCCTCATTCTCACTCCTACAGGTCAAAGTTAGAACTTCAGTGACACAACTGCTCTTAAAGCCCTTCCTCTGAGGTCTCAGATGTTATTCTGCATCTTGAACTCTGGGTGACCAAATTGCGTTCAATCCATTTTGATTCTTCCTCACTGAACGAGATACGCCATCTATCACACAGGGATCACAGGCTTTGTGTGAGGTCCTTATTTCTTTCTTATTTCATGGTCTTCCTCTCAAATTTCCCATCGTGCCCTCCATCTGGCCTGCACCCCCAGCAGGTGGCAAAGGGAGGCAAATGTGTTTATTCCGCCATCAATTCAGGCTGAGGAGGAGTAAGTTCAGTTTGGAAAAAGGAAAAAGTTGACGCACACCTGAGGACGCATGTGAAAGTTTGGTTATTTCTAGTATATTATCTATTTATATAACTCACATTAAACTCCTTCCACATGCCAATTTCTTACTTTCTAGATTTCTAGATGTAATTATTCGATTTCATTTGAAGATAAGGAGATCAGATTGTATCCGCTTCTTTGATAAAGCAAATATTAAGCCCATATTCATGAGGTTGAGTAGGGGGCTAAATATAGACTGTGTTCCCACTCTTTCCTCAGCATCTTATGCTCTTCCTCTAGTGCGTAAGCAAAGGGAAGTTCTGTTCGCCAGAGCAGATTTATTCGTCATTAAATGACACAGAATAACTGGCATTATCCACAAGTTCCATTCATTAGAGGCCCTAATCACAGAGAATAATTAAGCAGATAATAATGACACTTGGCAATCTGCAAAATGAAAACCAGCTCTTATCTTCGAAGCCAGGAAGCATTTTAATGAAACTATGCATTAATTTTATATCAAACTAGGATTGTAGTATATACAAATGCTACATCAATGTCTAGATGTATTACCTCGATATCAGTTATAATGAGTACACTTTACAAAACAACCCCAAGGCCTTTAAAAACAGCACTCTAACCTTAAGAAGACTAAGACTAACAAATAATTAATCTGTATTATTTAGTATTGTAATACAATATGGTGAAACTATTGGTAATCTATGTAAACTTAACCTTTACCCCTGGTTTCATAGACAAGGCTCAAGTCTAGTCCTAGCCTAAAATGTAAATCTGAGCTGTTTCAAATGAAAGAAACTTGCACTGACTGATATTAAAAACATAAAAAATACTTAAATGTCCTAATTGAACTATGGCCTAATCCTGGTTTAGGCTAAGCCCTGTCTGTGAAACCGGGCTGTAAAGTTGCTTAATACACAGTCACTCTTTTAGCATTAAACATTTTGGTAAACACATGTGTAATACAGATCTGCTTATGCTAACCGCAGGGCTATCATTTCAAACTTTTAAACTTCTAACATAATCGTATATGTAGTGCAAGACGAATCAGTGGCATTTATCTGTGTACACAGACCAAATACAAGAACACCTTGTTTGAAATCACCAAAGTCTACCTCAGATAGCTTGACAAACTTAAATGCAAACTATTGCTATAAAAGTACACTAAAGTTTAGTGATGAGATTATGATATGGAAATATGAAATATGTTGACTTCTGAAGCACTTTTTGATAGACAGATCTAAAATTAATTTTGGTGCGACAAAAGACAAAACAAAAAATTAAGGTCAAAAGACAGGCTAAACATGTTAGAGAGAGGGAACATTTGTACATCACGCCTCAGTAAAGTAAGTGACTTCCCTCATTCTTCAGATTGCACTTAGTTATGTGCTGTCATTCTTTATAACTTGCACTGGCTGGGTTTTCATGGTAATGACTTAAAATAATCATAGTGCATTGGGGTAGGAATTGTGCGCTGACCATGTCAAGCTCAACAAAATCCAAAAGAGATGGCAAAATAAGAGTTTTTTTGTCTCACGTTTTGAGTCATAAACTTCTCATGGCTTTCAACCTTAATTTGCTCTTTTTATGAAAAGCTGTAAATAAACGTTCATGTATTAATGTTTGGGGTATAGCATCTCGTAAATTGGAATTCAAACATTGAAAGACTTCCTTGGTGGTGTAGCACGTCTCATTCGCTTGTGCTCCATGATTACTGACTCCCTGTTGTCAGTCTCAACTTTCCTGATTTCAATATTGACTACCACAAAGACCATTTGCCCCTTTTGTGTGGCCATCACATCTAGCTGGCTGCTAAACTCTCATGACACATCTATCATGGTATACAGCTGTATGAGTGCACATTAATTATCTCATCACTCTCTGTAGTGGAGGGAAATTACGACGGCGTCCAATGAAAAATGGTTGAGTGATGCACAGATGGAGGCCCGATACTCCCACCAACGTCTTGAAAGGTTTCTTTAATTAACAGTCAGCTCATGATGAAGAGATTCTGTTCTGGCAAAAACTGTAGCCCACAGCTGCCCAAAACTAATTTTACAGTGTACTTGCTTCCCAGAAATAATTAATTTCCCTACATGAATCCAATTGGATAGCCACAGTAACCTTTCAGCATGACTAGAAGGCCATGCATGGGCAGTGATGATTCTCTGTGCCGAAGTATGAGAAGAAGAGTGTCCAAATTTGGCTAATTTACATGTCATCCACATTCACAAAGTACTCTGGGGTACAAAAATGTATTTATGCAAATAAAACGGATTAAATTGTGCTTGCTCCAAAAAAAAAAAAAAAAAAGTCAACAGCTAAAAGCAGCATCAACACTGAAAAGTTAACTTATGCGTCTCACGTCTGAGATGAATTCAAATGCTTTTGTATTGTTATTCAGAATGAGTCAGCTTGACAGGTAAGGGGTTTTGGGTGGGGGGGATTTACAGTTTGGCCGTGCTAATTTAAATTTAGTGCTGGCTAATATTCGCTTTTATTCCTCAGAGCAAGAAAGTGATTACCGTCAGCAGAAATTTTAAACCTGAGCTACCTACTTCTTTTTCCATGCATGTGTCTACAACCTTTTGTACATTTAATAACTGAATAATTAAATTGTGTGTGATTGTTTTTAACATGTTATTTGTCATCTTTTTAATGTCTGTTGTTATTTGGCTGACTATCTTGGCCAGGACACTCCTGGAAAAGAGATGTCAATCTCAGTGAGTTCTTTTTCCTGGTTAAATAAAGGTAAATGAATAACAACATCCAAAAAGACACTTCCTGTGTCTTTCATTTGCATATGCATAAACAACAGTGAATAGCTGTTAGCAATTTTTACTACGAGTATCTTTCTAAACACGCATCTACTCTACTGGTAGATGTCGTAAGTACACCATCTGGCTGCAAAGAGCATCTTTCTCAATTAACAGCCAAGAACATTGGAAAATAGTGTTACAATTCTCCCCGTCTGGTCAGCAATGATATTTCTTTATTTTTTCAATGTTGGTGAAAAGCTTGTGTGGATGTCATAAACAAGAAAACATGCTGATTCAGATGAAGTCAGTTGAATCATTTCATATGATGTGCAATTATTACACTAGATAGATAGATAGTTAGATAGATCGATCCTATTATATTGACACAGAGACTTGCAACTTCTCCTATTATCTCAGGAAGTTGCTGTTCATGTATAAACCAGATTTCATCCCTGTAGTTCATTTCAAATTGGTTGAAATGATGGTGTTACAACTTCACCCCATGTTACAATATGCCCCTGTCTCCTCTTCTATTATTATATTCAGTCACATTTAGTCACTAGAATTATCAATAGGGGTTATTCAGCACAACCACCCATAACCTTCTGTATGCTCACGCCTCTCTTTTTTCTTTTCACCAAAAATGTGCTTTCTTATTTCCTTGGACAGAGCATATACAGTATCTGCTATTTTTCTGTCATGTGCAAGACATGATATTCTATTGGTTAATTAATGCAAAGTCATCAGCAGGGGGATGGGGAACGGAGCTTGGCTTGCAGACAGATGAGCCAAATGGTTCTTTGTCAAGGCCGGCTGGGAGGTGTGAAGAAAAAAAAAAAAAAAAAACGAGAGAAGAGGCTGTCAGATTGGTATGTGACTCACCGGATGTCTTTTCAGTCTGAGGCTGGAGTATGACCTTTTGAGAGCCCTGTCCACCCACAGCAATCCAGCAATACTTTCCTCAGATAATAATTTCTCACTGTGTCTGCCTGTCGTTCACGCACAGAAACACAGGATCATAAATAAGTTCGCCCTGGAAGGACTGCCACAGGGAGAGGGAGAGAAAGAAGCAAAAGAACGAATGAGAGAAAACAAGCTTGTAGCAGCAATCTGAATTTCTGTGAAGAGCGTTCCATCTTGTTCATCATAATATCTGGGGAGGATGTGTTGTGTCTGTGAAATGCTTCACGGCAGAAGTATAATTTTTGAAAGCTAGCTGAAATGAGAGTGCAGAACTGGTCATGTTCTCAATAACATCGCTGAAAACATGTGCTTGTAAAAAATTTTTATCAAAATGTGCATATTTACTAATACACAAAATACAACATCACTATATTTAGAATCTTATAACCTGACGCAATAATCAAACACACTTCCAAAATGGCCTGCCTTCTTGCCTTTTGCTCTCAGTCAGATAAAGATTGAATATTATTTGAATAAATGAAGATTATTTCAGTAAATTGGTTCATTCATAAAGTTGATAACAACAGAAAAAAAAACAATTAAAAATAAACTAATAAATAGGAACACTATTACATAATGTCACTAGTAAATGACAGACTATGATTATTTTTAATGTTAAAAAATATATTTTAAATATATTTAAAAAAATTAAAGCTCTATGAAATGTAAAATTTTTATTTTTCCAAATTTTTTATTTATTTATTTATTTTCATGAATACTGTGAGGTGACTTTTTCTGCTAAATAAATCAGAAATCATTTAAAATGTGACATTTTTTCATGTTTCTTTTGATAAATAGAAAGCATTTACTTGAAATAGAATCATCCGATTAACAATTTAAATAAAATAA
Organism: Enteromius radiatus; assembly: GCA_032357445.1. NCBI lineage: Eukaryota > Metazoa > Chordata > Actinopteri > Cypriniformes > Cyprinidae > Enteromius > Enteromius radiatus. The sequence continues at coordinate 8,894,888 of JAUCMS010000024.1, forward strand.
TGTATCTACAGACATTTATATTCCATTTAATGTGTCTTTGCTGAAGAGAAGTGTACATTTCTTAAAGAATAATAATGATAAATCATACTAATCACACATTTATGGACGGTGGGTGTATGTTGATGGATCCCCGACAAAAGCTTAATGGTGTTAGCTTGGAGGGCAGCTAGAAACAGCCTAGAAATAAGATCTGACTTTCTTGACAGTATATAGCAGGAAGCTGAGTATGTGGGTGGTTGTTGAGATGTTGAGCTGGACATTGAATATTGCACCAAGATTCCTGGTTCTATTGTTGTTGAGCAGGTACTTCACAAAGCATCAGCTCGATATGGCGACAGTGAGGCATAGTGTGAATTACAACTTATTTACTTCCTCCTTCACCATTCCAAAGAAACAGTGCTGTAGATGTTCGCACTACAACCATCTCCATGAAGAGTCACTTGAATTACAGTCACAGAAACACAGGCAAAGGGGTAAGAAAGTGCCTTATGAAATGAACTACAATGCAAAATTATTTTAATAATACCGAATGTCAACAAATCTCCCAGCAATGTAAGCTCGCACAAAGGCTGTCTAATGAAAAGAGCTGCCCCGGGCAGGCTAAGCAGTGTATTAGCACTGAAGAGTAACAACACACTAATGATTACAATTATCAACGTTACTTTCCATTTCGCAAAAGGAAAAAAAAAAAAAAAGACTTCCTTTGTTAGCTTTGAAACCCTTTGTAAGCCTTTAAACTAGAGTAAGAGGATTGTCAACATTGACATCAATGGGGCAGAGTTTCCTCTAGTGGGTGAAGTGAATCTGGGTTTCAGCTATTATGCGTGTCCTGCACACACATCATACCGACTTTAAAGGCAGGCTGTCGTGCATGTTTTATCAGAAGATAAAAAAATAAAATACACACACAAAACCAGGATATATCCACCGCCCGGCATGCTTTGACAGGGAGCAGCCCTTCATCAAGATGAAGCTTTGAAGCAGTCTGGAAAATGTTGGTGTTGAATGCGAGTAGCTTACATATGTCTGTTGACCAGCTAATGAACGAATCTGTATTCTGATTGCGAGGTCCGAATGTGGCATCTGACATTTCGTCTTTCCCGTCTACACACCGGCTGCCGACTTTACGGCCGAATCGGATTGCGATCCGCAGTAAATTTCTGCCGTCATACTCTTACATGAGCAAATGAGTTTTTCCCATTTGTAAGAGCATGGGGGCCCAATCTCAAGGAACAAAGACTGCCGACCGAATGACTGGAACTCGTAAAAAAGCACTATGTATGTAAATATATTTTATTGCACCACTCTTGAACTTAACTTTGAATATAAATAAGAGGGTTGTAGTGTATATACATGCATAAGCTATATGCCTGTACATCTGGACCTGCATTCACAGGGAACAGCGATCTGAGAGGAAGCCTTGGATTGAAATTTACATCTCTACAGAACATCCCTGAACTTCAGAGGACCCAATGACACGCTTATTGTTTACTCGTGTTCACTGCTCTTTATAATGTGGCCCCAAACACATATTTCTTATAGCACCTCAGCTGTGGGCATTCAAGCCCAGACCAGATGAACAGTGAAGTCTAATGTAATACCAGCTCACTGACAGCAGTAATGGGTCATAAATCCCAAGTTCAGGTAGGGTTTGATTGTAAATCAAAGGCCCAGACTACCAAGCTGATTTAAATCCATCAAGGCCAGGTGCAAGGTTTTAAAGGTTTTTAAAGAGAGGCGGGATACTTTATTGCCTGGGAAATGGTCTGTCCTTAGTTCAGAACGTCAGCACATTGTGGGAAGAGCATATGGCACAGAGCGAACATGTGATGCTTTTAAATCATGTATGCTAATCTGATAGCATCGGGTCGGGTTTTGATTGGATTTTCCCGTCCAGGCCGATCTCTGTGACCACTTGTAGAGAGATGGCATTTGAAAATAAATGCTCACTGTCAATGACAGTCTGGCTTAGCGCTTTGAGGTGAGGTCCGCACTACCGTGGCATTTGGTGGTTCGCTTCTTTTCACAGCAAGGTCACGATAAAGATAAAAATAATCTCCTGTGACAAATTTGTTTTCTAAAGGCCTCACTCTACTGCTCTATCATCTTTTTTTGAAAAATTGTTCCAGATAATGCTGACTCAAAGGGAATTCTTTGATCGGTCTGATGAATTGTCTTGTATCTGTAATTTAAATGGCTCTACCGTCCGTTTAAGGAGGAAAATAACTGTATGAAAGGGCCTCGTGGGATTCCCGTTGAATACAGCTGTCTTCCCATAGATTACACACGCCTGAGCTGCCAATAAGGAATACACTGACTGCTACCCATAGAGCAGTTCCAGATTTGGAAAAAAAGCATAAAAATGTTATCACAATAGACTGCAGATCTATGCCTGGGCACCCAAAATGCAGTTATCCCAACAATTTCTGTGCAGATTGAATGTTACTATTTCAACCCCTTATTTTGCATTAGCAACTTACTATAACCACAATTACGAACAATCCCAATCTTTTCCAAAGACGATATCAACCAGAGGTAATGGTCTGCGCACTGACAGTATGTAATCAGACAGGTACAGTTACGGTGTTGTGTGAAATACCCTGTGATCACTCCATATCTGTCTTGTAAAATATTATTTCACATTTTAGCACCTCAGGCATCTCAGTTTAATACCTCAGTATTGCTTCATCAATCAAACAGGGACTACATGGATTTACAACGACAGTGCAGATAGACAGATATATAGACAGACAGACAGACAGATAGAGAGATAGACAGATACTAAATTAGATTAAAAATAAATCTGCATTATCCACAAATCATATACTGAACTTGCACTTATGTCTAATGTGTGTCATAGAATATATGTCTTGACGTTCTATATCAGAATGATTATTGCACCATGATCCTAGTTATTCATCATAAATGTCACTTTGCAAGCTGCACAGCGGTTAAGGCAATTATGTATCTGTAAGCATCAGGTTATAGTAGCAAAAAATAATAATTTGCCTCCTAAAAAATGATATGGGCGTTTCAGCGCTGACAAGAAGACAAAGCCCTTTGCAAGTATTTTTACATACAGTAGGTATGAATCATTGAATCACTGAGAGATGTAAACAGTGATCTAAGAAAACAGCTTCATGAAGATCTTTTATTTCATATGTCAAAGTGCAGAAAGATGTCTGGAAATGGAAATGCATGTTTAATTTAAAGGGAAAAAAAGGGAGGTTCCAAGTCCCTAAAAGATACATTTGTTCGGTCCTCTTGTGTGTTTCCATGTCCTTTTCAGGGACATGCACATTGGAAAAACCTCTGGCCTCAATACGTTCAGGTTATATCTTCAATACCTCAGCAGCACTGGAAGAGTATTACGAAAGCTTAAAACTTGTAGTTAATGAACATTACATTTTTGTAACCCTGTTTGTGCACTAGAGTAAAATGATAGGCATAGTATAGATTTGAGGACATAATAATCAATGCAGCCTCCAGCCCAGAATATTCCTCATTCAAAGTTAACTTAAGAAGGGCATGCTTGTTCCCAATTGGAAGACGCTTTCGGCATTATAGCATTCAGTTTTAATGATAGGAACTGTGAGTGTGCTGTAATCTCTTTAGAGGGTTGAGGTCTTATTCACTCTGATGAATTCTGGTCTGCCAAAGGCATAAATTGAGAGATGGTGAGGTGTATTGGGCCCATAGACCTTCTTTGTTCACCACGTCTGTGGCATCTTGCAGTCTGAATTTCAATCTGAATTTTAGATGCCATGTCATGTCCTATAAAGTTCCCTTGATTTCTCTGTGCGTACAAACCACTGCAATTGGAGTCGAAACATGCTCCGGGGGCAGTACACATAGTACACGTTGAGAAGAATGTTTTCCCTGCATTTGTAACTCACTTTTGTTGAGGTAAGAAAACAAACACGCACAGCCCACTGAAATCTGCCCTTGGTTGGTGGCAGCTGTATTTTCTAGGCAACAATATCCTTTGGCAGGCCTTCTTGCCAAAAGAATCACACACACACAGTGGCAAAGCTTATCTCTCTAGCGTCTCTTCATCACGAAACAAGCTCTCCGTCACTAAAACTGAAACAAATTATGTTTGGGTCTAATTCAAGCCTTTCTAGAGGGCCAACAGTCAGATTTGTTGGATTTCAGATAGCTACGTGACTCAAGTGGAAACAGCACAATCATAAGGAAAGCACGCTGGGCAGAACTCATTAAAGTAGTGCTCTTGGTATGAACTCCAGATGGGTTTGATTAACCTATTTTCCCTAGTATTTGGTCAATATTTGTCCTCTCTATATTTGCCAGTGGTTCCAATTTGTATATGCTCAGGGAATATTGTACCTGCTCCAAAACATATCATAAGTGTGTATGTGTGTGTTTATTAATTAAATGGGGTCATATGGATTTGCAATGTATGGTTCAAATGTCCCTTTATCGTGTAAAACTATTATAGAATATAAGCTCTTGGTGCACAAAGAAGATGTGTAAAGTTTATAAAAGTTAGGATTTGCAGGCTGTGCACAGAGACTATAAAATGGAGCAATTCTACCTCTTCAGCGACAGTCTGGCGCTTCTGACTTTAAGTCAGTAAGTAACGTTTTCTTATTAAAAGAACCTGCTACTTACCATTCAAAGTGAAAACTCAGAGTATATTAACCCTGAAATAAGAGAAACTCTGGGTTTTCCGTTTCAAAAAGGCAGGTTTGTCA
>JAUCMS010000024.1:8929935-8962468 GCA_032357445.1 Enteromius radiatus
TGATTTGCCATCTCGAAGCGAGATTCCTATTCGTCGGCTCCCGACGTGACGTCGGAGAGACCGTACGAAAGGGAACTACAGAATTTACCAGCATTTTCCATTAATGACTATTAAAAAGCAATCCAAACTTTTTGATAAAAGGCTTATGATTTTGATGCAAACAGTGTTTTTCAGAAGTCATTTCAGTTAATCATGTTAATATTTAATCATATTGTAACATATTATTAATCATATTATATTATTTACTCGTGACATAACTGAGAATATGCATGTTATTTCGCTGCCATCAGTGTTGTCATTTACCTGCAGCAAATTATAGACCTATTTGGCTGGGGTGGGGATGGTGTTACAATCAGGAGGATTTTAAAAAACTGCAATCCAATTAATGCTTTAATCCAGTCTGGTGACACTTCACTTTCAAAACTGTAAAGATCAACCTCTGACTGATCAACTGCCTCTTCCAGCGTTGATGAAGTACAGTATTGGTGCTGTAATCGTGACAACCACCCTGTCAGCTGGTTTTAACTTTTTTGACCCTTTTTTAGCCCATCTGTGTTATAATTAAGCATATCATAAGTAAACATGAAAGTGAAATGCTTGCATGTACCGCAGATAGACAAGCATACGGTAATTGTTTTGTGTGAAGCTGCAGTACAGGGTAACCGTGGTTTAATGACACCCCTCTAATGTGACACACTTCACTGAGTGTCCCAATAATGAGGCCATCACTTCTCTTCTTTAGCTAATGCTGACAGAGAGTTACTGTATGGATGCTTGCTCACTGGCAGAATCTATTGAGTTAACAAAAAAATGTCTTACGGGTTAAATGAAAGAGATGAAACGTCTGGAAAAGCGGAAGGCAAACAACTGTTTATTAGAGGATAAAAAACCTCCAGAAGAAATTGTTCCGCTTCAATTTTCTATCTTCCAGTCAGGCAGTCAGAATAGATGGACAGCAGGTTATTCTGGACAAAAATCAGAGAGGAAAAATCTAGGAGAAATGCTGAAGGCTTCACCTTTTTTTTCCTCCTTGTGAATAAAATCACCAGCCTGAACAGCAGTAAATCTAAAACTGACACAAAGTCACAGAGCGACTCCGTTATAGATCGGATAGAATGTATTAAGCTAACTGTAATATTTCATACTAAAGGTGCTGTGTAGTTTGTGTCAAGCCAGCAGAATCATTCTTTGGACTAAGAAAAACTCATGCATATGCTTGAAGTTGCTTTTTAATACGCGGATAATGATGTAGCCTAGTTTAGATAACGTGAGTGCACTCATCTTTGTTGGATATTTCACAGATTTGTAAATTAGTATTATTTTGCCAGCTGAAACTGATAATTGAACCTTAATTATTAATTTCTAAAAATGTAAAAGTAAAATAACTTGTATTTTATTTGGATCTTTAGAGTAAAAGGTATATTTTGCATTATGAATTTTACAGAGCTTTTATTTAAATCAGCTATAGAAATCCAAGCTAGTAATTGGCCACATTGCTGGTTATTTGACATGTATAGACGTCTTTGCATGGAAGATCACCATGACATGTCTTTATCCTAAGGCAATGCATTTATTATCTATATTACAATCCTTGTTGTAGACAAACTTGTCTCACATAAAAAAAAAATAATAGTAATAAAAAATAAAAAAAATAAATGCTGGTGTCTGGTCTGTAAATTTATTCAAGTTTCAAAAAGACTTCATCACCTTCTGCTGAATTTAGTGTTTAATAATTTTATATAGCATGTTATCACATTGTGTTGGAGCCAAGCATTTTCATCACAAAGTGAGGAAACTGTGATTACACAAGATGGCTTTGTACAGTTTGTTACTGCAGTGGGAAAATCGATGTCTCTTGATTTCACAAGGTTTTTTCTTCTTCTTCTTTCTTAAGTACAATTACGTGTGAAAACTTACTTTCACAATTTTGTACAGCATTTTTTAAAATCATTGTCATTGTTCATATTCTTTTAATGGAATCGGGCTGCAATTGACAACTAATTTTTGTTTTATTAATCTATCGACTAATTTATTGATTAATCAATTAATCTAAACGATTAATTTCCCACCAAAAAAAAAAACGTTTTATAAAAGAAATTCAAGATCTTATTAAACTTACAACTTTGCCATTAAAGGGGTCATCCGGTGCCACATGTACTTTTACAAGCTGTTTGAACTGAAATGTGTGCTGGGAATGTGTGTACACAACCACCCAACAATGATTGTTGATTGACAGCAGCGTGTCACACAGACTGAACTGGTGTCTTACCTCAGACCCTCCCTGAGTGAGCCATCATCAGACCGAGATGCAGAGACAAGCATGACTCCTAAGCGACTGAGGTGTTTTGTTGTGGAATGTATTAATGAACATAGCAGTAGTCATTTACTCCAGACATCTGAGTGACTGAAGACGTGGAAGATTAACGTTACGTTTGGTTCTGAAGGGAAACACACCCTAGATCAACCGGAATGCGTTTATGTTCGCGTGAATCATTCATGATCCAGTCCCACAGAAGCAGTGAGTATGTTTTTAATGAATCTTTGCAAATCGTCTTTCCTAATAATGTGCTAATTAGCAAGTTTCACTATGAATACAGCTAAACAAAGATCCCCTGAGAGGCTTCGGAAAAGAGGGGCGGAGTCAGTGGAGCTCGTGAAGATTTAAAGGGGAAGTACACAGAACAGAGTGATTCCTAAAGAGCTGTTTTCGACAGGGTAAAATGGGCGTTTTATACACTATATTTGAGAAATTTACAAATATATTACAAACTTTCCATCAAGACCCTAAAGAATCAAATTAGCTTATGGAAAATTGGCTTTGTATGACTCCTTTAAGAGTAAAAACTTAAACGAACCTAATTAAAATGAAACAAAAAGAAAATAATAACAAAAGTACTTAAGAAATTTCTAGAAAGCCGACATCTGCAGCATGATGGAAAAAAATTAACAGAGAACTTCATTAGTGAAACTTATTAAAATTGCTTTTGCTTATTATAATTGGTAGTGTATGAAGAGTAGCCTAATGGAAAACAAAGAATTTGGTAAAGATACAACTGTAAAACTCAATTTTGACTAATTAAATTTAAATTTAACTATTAAAAGTATAACTATTAAGAGTATAGAATGGATTTGGAAACAATTTCGTAGGGCCCTACATTATAATTATTTTCTGTGTTAGTAAAACTAGATGTGAAAATAGCCTTTAAAATTACATAAATATAGCAACGAGACAATGATAATTAGTTCAAATAAAGTATTAAAAACAATAAATCATATGGTTTTCTTCAACAAAACTGTTAAAATACATAATGTATAATAAACAATAGAGATAATGTACATTACAAACTACATCAAATGCCTGTAAGGGGGCGCCAACAAACGATTTTTTTACAGTTTACAGCGCGATAATACTTGTGTAAGTATTTAAGATAATTCTGACCAAGCACTGTGTAATTTAAATATCCACTTAATCTTTAAAATTTGCCCATTTGCGACAGAAATGCTATAGCCACTATAACTGAATGAATATGTGGATGTCACGTCTTAACTAATCATTGACTTATAGTATAGTATAGTATTTTTTTCCATGCTACGGACTTCATTGGGGAACATCTACTTGTTTGTTACAAATATTCTTCAGTATTGAGTGAACTATGAGTTATTAAAATTGTGCTGCAAAGTAATTACCAGTTAAAGCTTTAGAACATTTCGCTAACTGCCCCAGTGTTAACATTTACACCAAAAAACAGCAAGATTTTGATTTCTTAACCTCTTTTGAATTTCAAACTGATTTTAATTAGAGAATTGCGCTCAATTTCTGATATGTGTGCTGAACTGTACGTTCTGACCTTTGCTCATACTGTAGGGACAAGCTGAATAAATGTGAGCATTTGGCATTGCGTGTTAAGAATCGGTTATTGTTATAAACATCAAGATCTTGAATTGTAAATCTATAAAATATATTTCTCTTAGCTGAGCTTTGCATCCTTTAAATTATTTTTTTGTTAATTGTGATTTACATGCACTTACAGTAAGCTGTTTGGTGAAGTGTCTGCCAAGAACAGCAATGTAAATGCTAATCTATAGCCTCTATTTCAGTGTATGAATGCATATTTCCAGAGTACTGTATGAATAATACAGTAAGTGTTCAATTAAACACGAAAGATGGCTTTCTGTTGGGTAATTAAAAAGCTGCCTGTGACTATGAATTCACAGAACAAAGTGTTTTAATTAGCGTCTCAGTGACAAGAGGTGAGCAGTGATCATGGTGACAGGAAGTATATCAAACAGTAATATATATATATATATATATATATATAAGAAAACTTAAGCTATACTAAAAAAAAGATGAATGTGATTGGATAGCTAAACATCAAACATAAAGCCATTTGCAAACAATAATGTTCCAGCTTCTTTTTTTAAAATGACTTTTAATCAGGTTTGGATCAAAGGACTGTGGGGCCTGCATTAGATCAGTTTATCCACCAGAAATTGTTGTCAAATTAAAATTTTGAACAGTACATGTATTGTTTTGTTATTGAAACCATCATACTTTTTGAAACTACTGGAAAGCAATGGTACTTGCATAGGCCTATATTGATGACCTGAAATTCATTAGACTGAATGATGCATTTAAATCCAAGTCAATCAGCACCATCAGAGAGAAAAAAGATTATTAGTCCTGTAATTTTCAATCAGTGACACTCCTTGCAGTGCAGTAACAGACTTTGATTTGAACATGCTGTGAAGAGCTCACTGTCACTAGTGCTTTGAAATAAAGTGGGAATTTGGATCAGATTGCATCATTTTTTGAGAGCTACAGTCAAATCTGCCCATTGTTTTAAGGACTTCCTCTTTTCGAGAAGTGGAATTTGAGTATGCTAAATGAATAAATAGAAATTTCTAAACATTACATAATTATTTTATCATTGTACAGCTACTTTGGTTGACTTTCACACACCTTGTGATTTATTTTATTTTATTTTACTTGCCATGCCTGGTCAGTCATGCTTAGCATTGATTTAGCTGCCAGTTCACCACTGCAAATATGAGTGCATGGTTGTGGTACAAACAGCAAAATTCAAAAATGAGATAAACACTCCAACACTGCAGTCCTGAACCGTAAATTGTGTTCTTTTTTAACATTATGAAAGTTTTCAAATCTGCACCACTGGCTGTAGCCTGGGCCCACCCATACTTCCTGTGACGCTACGTTCAAATTCGCGAGCAAAGTCAGTCTGGCCAAGCTGCCGTTTTAGAGCATTTAGATTCGTCCAGTAGTATACAGAGGCATTTGATGGACGCAGGTTAAGCCCGCCTCCCAGAAGGTGGATAGTAAGGCAGCTTGGCCAGACTAAGCTCGTATGAGCTTTATAGTCGTGGAAGCCAGGCTAAACTGGCTGGATATATGCCCAGTCATAATGCTCTTCTCCATCATTTGATGAATAACTGCTGCCATAATAACAAGAAAATAAAAACTAACATTAATTGCACCAGACAAATGATGCAATAGGGTTTTTTGTGAATAAGATGTGATCTGTATTGAGCCTAATTAGCACAGAAGGGAGGCGTGTTTGTACTGAATGACAATGAATTAATTGAAATATTCACAACACAATGCTGTTTAAAGTGCCCCTATTATGCCATTTTAAAGGTTGCTAATATTGTTTTATGAGTCTCTTAAAGTTTTACTAGCATGCAAGGTCAAAAAAGTTTTCTCCAAAAATAGATTTAATTTGTAAACGACTCGTGTGAAGCAGTTTGAAGAATCAGTCTGTCTAAACCCCCCATTTCCATGAGCCCTCACTGCTGTGATTGGTCAGATGGAGCAGTCATTTATGATTGGTCTACCGCTACAGCGTGTGTCATTTAGGGGGGTCCACAGAGCTTGTACCAAAACAACATTACTAGGGATGCTTTCAGAGAGAAAACATCAACTAGTCAGCACAGACTACCGTGGAAAGCGCTCAAAATTTGCTTTTGTAAGCGAATCGGGCACACCTTTATTTTGTGAACTTCAAAATTGTATAATGCAGAACACTGCGTTAAGTCATCGTTAATCATTACTTAAACTAATGAGACAGACAGACAGTCAAGCTGCATCAATCACAATTTTAGACTACATTAGGCCCACAGCTGAACAAACAGGACTAAAGAAACGTAAGTTAGCCGGTTACCAAGACATGAGCAGGGTTGTTACACGACACAACGTACACAAATACTTATTTTGAACATTTTTTAACTACTTACAGGTATCAAGTTCAGAGGAGCAAGCCGGTCCAAATAAACTGGACACTGATCCATCTTTTAAGACCAAGCGTTTGGTGAATCCCACATTGTACTAAGATTGGAAAAGCAGTCATCAGTAAAATGACGCGAGCACAACACAAGATTGGAATTGTACTGCTGAGGTGTTGTTAAAAAAATAAATGTTAACCACTCATTCTTTGCAGATTCATCTTTTGGAAGGGCATATAAAACAAATATACTCTCAGAGCGCAGGATACAGCTTCTGTTTGTGGGCGGGGCAAGTTGTTCGCGACATAGAACGTGGGCGGACATTATGTAAATATGTTACTTTGTGACATGTGGCCATAACAGAAAAAGATTCAAATTGCTGATGACTCGTTTAGACGAATGTGAGCCGACTCTTTTCTTTTGATAGATAAAACTTCATTTTTTGTGGTGTCACAACTTTGCAGACAGTTTATGTTCACATACAGCTACATGACACACTGCATGAAAGATGATATTTGAGATATTTTTGCACTTTGACTAATTTAGTCATTGGATTGCTGGTGAATATGCATTATATATTTTTGGGGTTTTTTCATGCTAAAATACAGTCAAAGGCTGTTTAGTGAATCTGCTTTGCTAACAAAAAGTCAAGCAGCAAGCATTGTCCTAATTCATGCTAGTTTATCTATATTAAGTGATCTATTATGATAAACACTGATTTCATAGGTGCAGAAAATAAGGCTGGGCAGACAGTCAAACAATGGTAAGCGGTTAAGATGTGAGCTCCAATTTGTCCATTAAGGTAAATTGAAATGAATTCCCAGGAATTAAAGAAAAAAAAAGACAACATTTAAAATAATGTGTATATTTAATGGTACACTATGCTGTTCAGTTTTAGCACCACAATCTTCTGATAAACAGAGTATCTACTCACAAAATCTCTGGGTGAAATGTGATTAAATATTCCCAGTAGTATTTTGCATTATTCTGCAATATTAAGACATTCAAATCAATGTGTGCAAGCAAGAGTGGAGGAAAACAGATAAGACTGGAAGTTCTTAAGCTGAGGCAGAATCTGTGAAAGGTATTCTCCATGTGCAGAGAAACATTAATCAATACAAATTACTCCAGAGGGCTCTGGTGTGATTGTGACTCTGAAAAAAATATGAAAGGGAGAAAGACAATAGGAAGGAGATGTTCTCTGCTGATTTAGTTCAGTAGGCCTCCATTCATCCTGGTGTTCAATGGACTTAATGTTCTTTTCAGAACATCACCTGCATGTTCCCTTCAAAATGGTTAATAAACATAACAAAGCACCTTCTTTTGATGTTGCTGTCCTCTAAGACAGCAGTTGTGAATGGGACATGCTGTTAAGTCAGAAATAAGAGGCCTCCCTGGAATGCCTTGCAGGAGGTTTGGGGCGGAAGGGAGCTCACGGAACCGGGATAAGTCGTAAACTGTCAGGCAACGTGACAAACTGATGTATCCCCAAAGGTAGCCAATGTGCTTAGATCCGGAAATGCAGTAAACTGCTTTATTCTGAAGGCTAACTGCCGTTCCTAGATCAGAGAGCCCAGTGAGCAGGTTTTATCCCGAGAGGTTATGTCTGTTCTTAGATCGAGGAACATAATGGATGGCTTTATCTTGAGAGGTTCCACTGTGAACACAATAGACTGTGTATCCCAAAGGAGATACTCCTGTTGTGAGATTGGGGAACATAATGAACTGTTTTACTTTAAAAGGATTTTAAAGTTCTTAGATCGGTGAACAAACACAAGCAACTGATTTATCTGTAGTGGTAAATGCCATCCCCGTGTTCCTTTTTTTTTTTTTGGCTGGCGCTCACAGACCTTGAGAATAAATCTCTTTTGGTCCACTTGATACCTGGAAAACAGGGACCAGAGCCAAATCCACTAAGAGTCATGTTATCGGTCCAGATCATCTAAATTTCACAGCTCAACATCTAAAACTCTCTAGGTCCAAACTAGTATAAATTGGCTTCTTCGAATCCACAGCCACCCTGATGGGTCAAATTAAGCTAGATCCTCGCAGACATGTAGCCTGCTGTTTCTACATGCTCCCCTGGGCAACTATGGTCCCGTGCCAGAAACCACATGATGAATTTAGGCGCAGACTTTCCTCTAATGGCTGGATAGAGAGACTAAATGTGCAGGGAAGTGGTGCAGCAAATGCTCTTGCTCTCCGTGCCAAGCTAAGAGCCTTTCCACTGCACTCCCGAAGGTCAAACTTAAACAGAGGCTGTTAAATCACCAACTTTACATAAGACACTTCTCATCCTTTCATTACCACTGGACACTTGAATATCCTGAATGATAGAATTTACTAAATGGCTAATTATTATTGTTGGACGGTCAGGTTCTTTTATATTTTTGACTACAGGAACTGCAGGCATTTTACTTGATCTGTTTTACTGGTACAGAAGGTACAGTATATGTAATACCTGAAGCAACTATATTAGCAATCTCATTCATCTCAGTGGTGGTTCTCATTAGTACAGTATATCATTGAAAACCTGTACATAACTGGAAACATTTTGTGGGAAAGTATAAATTTTTGTGAAAAAGTACTTTTTTCTTTCTACCTTTTATTTATTGTGTACCATTTACAAATTTACAAGCAGTTTGAGTGAACATTTTCTGCTCTTTTTTCAGTATAGTTAAGTGTAATTCTCCAAAACTTCTGAGATTTTTCTCAAGAACATTAAAATTATATTTCTGGACATTGTCTGATTGTATATTAACATGTTCATGCTATTATACAGTATTTACCCAACAACACACTGATACTTTACCCACAAGCTTACTCATCTATTAATATTTATCAAATAACAAGCAGCTTGCAATCATGTAAAAATCAACACACACCATTTCTTGAACACACATATTCAATACTACAAGTAGGCTGGGTTATAAAAGTAAAATATTACAGCAGTAATGTGTGTTACATGTGGTTTGTGTGTTTTAATTCTTAACATTTCAAATAGCATATACATTCATTAAGCATCTTATCTTTAAAGGCACAATATGTAAGTTTTCGCAACTAGAGGTCACATTTTCAGTTCGATGACGGAGCATAGAACATTGGGAGATGTCATTTTCACAAATCATGTTCACGGATGAAAAGCTCATTTATATCTGTTTTATCACCTAACTACCTGCGCATGACTATTACTTGCACAATGAATAATATATATTTTCTTACCCATCTATTAATACACACGCGAGAGCGGAGTCTCTGTCCAGTCCAAGGTTTTCGTGAAGCTCTCTCCATTTTAGAAATGCCACGCCGAAATTGTTCTCGCTTTAATTACGTTGAATATTCCAATATCTTCTCGCCTCGGTTTGTATACATCTAGATTTTTTGGGGGATTGGGAGGGTGTAATCATGATCCATGATTTGAAAATGCACAGAAAATAACTTCAGAAACTTCCGAAATCCACTTCCACATTTGTCCACGCATGTTGCCGTAGTATTCACAGATGGAAACACTGTCCAAGTGTTTTTTTTTTTTTTCAAAAAAAGTACATATTGTGCCTTTAAGAGAAGTGTGCGGCTATTCTACATTTAAACAGCTATGATTTGTTTTTCTTTCTTTCAGAATATAAGGTATAAATTTAGACATGGCTAATTTTGAATGGCCATCAGTGGAAAAAGATCCTTTTCACACCCAGATGGTGCCATGCTAACGGCTGAACTTTGACCTGTTAATTAAAAGCATACAGATAGTGCTAAACCATGCAAATCCAAATAAATTCTAACCTTCAGTCACACAGGTTGATTTTGTTTGTTTACAGGTGAATTCTGTCTGGCACTGTATTGAGCACAGACTCTCACTCAGACAATTATGAAAGATTAATGGTATCAGTAATGTCATTTCAGCAAGTCCTCAGATGAGGTATTTGGGTTGTTAAACAGCCTGTTCTCTAATGTAGTGGGTTCTTGTATATATGAGCATATTTTTTGCGACACCAACAAAACAAACATGATTGATAGTCAAATAGGTCTAGTAGCCATGACCATAACAAATGGTATAATTAGCATAATATATTCTGCCCCCCGACATTCTGAACAAATTCTCTGTTATGTTTTATTATCCAAATGTTTTCACCTAACTTGATATGTAAAATACTGTGGAAAAGGGGTATTGGCTCTTTTTATTCTGTGCTTGGCTCTGTATGATTTATAGGAACAGAGCGGTGGTGAGACAAACCAGTTTCTTTGCAGTATTTCCCATATGTCTAAATCCCTTTTCCTTGTTGACACAGTTGCAAAAAGGGCACATGTATAAAATATAATACCTCCTGACCAATTTGCCATCTACTGCAATTTATGTTATTCCTCAAACAAATCCATGGAAAGAAAAATCCATAAACGGAAACAAATGCAAATTGTCATTAAAAAGCTACATCTGGCACCCTAGATCTCTTCGTATTGGTCAGTCTAACCTGTTCCAGTCAGACTTTGTCTAAGTAGTGCATTTTGTTCAGTAAAGATGTCATTTTGACCAGGTGAATGTCAAATCTCCACCAGTAAGTGTTAATAGTAACCATCACACCTTTTGTCTGGGAGAGGTTTGTAAGGCAGATTTCCGCTCGAGTTTTTTTTTTTTTTTTTTTTTTTCAGAAATACATCAAGAAGCAGTGAATATAACATGCCCTCTAATCTCAAACTAGATGCCATTCAGAAACCAACACCTCGTTCTTCATAGATCTTCTATATACAATATTTCATGCTGCTTAAAATGCTAGCATACCAAAGGAAATTCAGAGTTGAAAATTGGCTTTAGTGCCGTTAAAATTAAAGCATTAACACAGGCAATTAAGTTGTCTTTGCATGCATTGAAAATGTATTTCAGTTAATGCAGGGACGGAGTTAGGGTTGGCCACCACACTTGCTTGATAAAAATTACATTTATTTAGATGCAGGATGTCTTTATGACCACATCTCTACAACTTTTTCGACATGCATTACAGTTCGTCTCAGCACCAGGCACTAGTCAAATGAGTACGGAAACAGTACAGTTGATGAAGAGCTTCATTAGAACGACTACAGCTACTGTCAGGCAATATGTCAGTAAAAACAAATTTATCTGTCCCTTTAGCCATTCTTCTGTTCTGGTAAATTATTATTAAAGTGCGAAAGAAAATACAAGCATTCATGCCAGATCTCCATCACCTTCAGCAGTAGCAGCAGTCAAGTATCCTAATAACCCAGCTGCTGTAAAGTCATTTTTAGCACTTCTAATTTCATTTCGGCATCTTGTCTGCTTTAAATTCAGTAATTGAATGGAAATGTATGGGTGCTTTCACACTTGGTTTGATTGCCTGGTCCAAGCCCAAGTTCGATTGATCCCCCGCTTCCTCTGTCCCCGCTGGATTGTGTTCACGCAACCGTTTTTGGGTTCCCAACCATGGCTTGCATCATCACTTTTGCAGATGTTTATTCCTGTTGCTTGGTAACAACTATACTAGAGAAGATGATGAAATGGATGAACAGTGTTGCTTGCTCATCTCACTTGTGTATTTTAAAAATGTGGTTGTGTTTCCAAAGCTCAACATAGAACCAAATCTGCATGTGTTTATCACTAATATAATAAAAAGGTTCAAAAGAACAGACTAACGCTTGTCAGGATAAGTGAGTGACAAAACACGTAAATACACTTTTGAACAATTGTTACATCATCAGTGATTCACTTCCATGGTTAAGTACTATTGCTGATGCCAAATGAACCGGAGTACCCACCAATACTGCAACAACATTCACATCTTCACATTATTCGGATAAAAAGAATGCTTCGGCATTCACAATATTCAAATTAAATGATGTATTCTAACGTAAAACAAACAAACCCAGGTGCACACCAGTGTGATAGGCATTTTAAATTCAATTCGGAATGCTGTTCAAATCTGTTGTGCTGTGGATTCCCAACAGGACTCTTGGTTTTAAAGCAACATGTGAAAGAGCATGCTAAGACGGCCTTGTGGTTTGTTTAACCCAAGGGTAATTTAGTTAATAATGCGTAATCTCAAGAACAACATAAACACAATAGTTCCGCTAATGCTTAAAACTTATATTACATTATAAAGCATGTTCATTTTTTATTTCACTAAAATGGCCCTGCAATGTTATACTGTATAAAACATGATTTACACATATAAATAAGTCACATGTTGTGTTCCTGAGGGAAAGGGTGATGCACTGTGGGTGTTTTAGGTTTCCTGACAGCTCGAGGGGCAACGAGAGCCCTGCTAGGCAGCGACGGACTGAATAAAACATGCATTGTGGCAGAGAGTGATTGTTTCCACTGTAATATTGATTTGATTGAGGCCGGAGATGTCATTTACTGGAAAATTTTGAGTGAAGGTTCTGTTGTGAAATGAAAACATGACAACTAACAGCTTTGAGATGGGACGGCGACGCACTGATGTGATTTGATGAAACAAAGATGTGATGGAGTTGAGTGTCTTGTGAATCAAGAATATCCCAGTGCTTACAAGCATCTGTGTGTCTGAAGGAGCCCTAGTCCCTCTGTAATTTGACAAGGACAATAGCATGAAGAAAACAATGAAGAAGCAGCACATTGTTGTTAGCACTATTCCAAAACCTAGAGAGCTGCCTACTGCCTACATAGGCATCTGGCTTCTAAAACATAGGCATCTGGTATCCTAACTGTCATGGAACCTCATAAGTGACTCTTTTGGCAGACTCTACATTATTTATATATTTATATACTTCCTTTCCAAAACTCAAGGTCACTTTCAAAGGAAATAAATAAATAAAAACATAAGTAGCATATTGGCAAAACCCATAAGAGTTGCTCACTCGTAATCACAAATTTTACATTAAAATTTGAACTGCAGTATGTGTATTTATATATAGAGAGAGTGGAGCTGGGAGTAATGGCTGATTTCCGTCACAGAAATAATAAGACTTTCGGTTGAAAGTGTACATTTCACCTCATTTACCACCATGGGTTATTTTTTTTTCCACTTAGCTTGTTGCATTGTATTCTGCAATTGCCTTTTCTGTGATGGTTCTATGCGATGATGCCACCTATGATGAAATGCCCAAAATGCTCACCACAGGCATCTAAATAGGTTTTGAAACAGAGCAATTATGTTTCTGCCATCACATGATAAGATATCCTGCAATCTGGATTTTATACTTTACTGGGCTGAATTGAGCAAACATTTTATGGCAGCTCTTATTTAGAAAAAAACATGGACAAAAATGAAAGCCACAGCATTAGGAATCCCACATCTGGTTCAATTACATGTTGTGACATCTTGTGCGTCATAAACAACACAGTGCATTTATTGTTAAAGTCAGATCACATGGCCCATGCTGTGCAGGAAAGAGGGGAAACACGCTCAAGCAGAGATAATGCTTCCCGGGAAGCCATTCCACTTTTAGGCAAATTCTTGACAGTGCAGCGTTCACTTAGCATGTATCAGGAAAGATAATCAAAAATGTTGCATTCAGAGCAGTACAAGCTTTTTAAATTATAAACACCACAAAAACTAAAACCCTATATCCTTTAAACCAAGCTCTCGGTTATGAACATGCAGATTATTACTCTTGCATGATTAGAAGGAGTTGAGAACTGAGAGTTGTGTGCAGATTAAAACAAATTACAAATCTAGTCGACCTAGACAGGTGTGCGCTGCCACTGTCACAACGGCCAAATAAAAGCTTGATATTTAATCACCTGGGTATATAAAAAATTGCAAACATCATTTATTACTTTTAAGGATAAACAATAGTAAAAATGTAATTTTTTCAAAGCAGTCTGCATTGAAAGTGACGCAATAAAAAGATAAAATAATAATATGAAGCATATCCTTTGTCATGGCCTTGTAGGCTGCACACAAAGTTTTGTGTTTAAAAAGTGCATAAGAGATCATTTTTTTGGAAAATGACAGTGTTTCATTGGATAAGACCTTTATTCCTCAGCACTCAAGCTGCAATTTGAACCATCAACCCGTTTATGCCACTATATGGAGAAAATCCTGAAATGTTTTCCTCAACAACATTCATTTCTTTTCAGCTGAGGAAAGAAATACATGAACATCTTGGATGACACTAACAGGACAATAAATTATCAGGAAATTGTATTCTGGAAGTAAAACTTATCCTTTATTAATTTCTTCACATGAAGGTCATTTATTATTTTCAATTAATTTGTCTATTCAATCATTTGTCCATGGCACTTAACAGCACTCTCATGAAGGTGCTTTGTTATTAAAGATACATTTGCATATTTGCATATAAAGACAAAATATAGACCACCAGAACATAATTTCATTTTACAGAATATTTTGGCCTTTCTATCAAATTGAAATGCTTTGGTGAAAGGAAAAAAAAAATGTCATAAAAGGACACACCTGGTCATTATCACAGCATTGTAGAATCACTGTAATCAACCATGATTACGCTATGACTGTCACCATGACAACAGCTTCAAGACTGACAGCTACCTAAATTAATAGCATACGAAGTGGTATGTTTTCTCATGTGGCTAACGCAGCCCTGTTGTGCCCAGCACATTAAATGGCTGCCAGTCATCACTAATATTCATTAGTGTATCCAAACAGTTGTAGACTTTCTGGGATGGGAGAAATGAGCTGGTCTTTTGAGTCTCAATAGGCTCTGCTTCCCCACTGGCAGCTGATGATGAGGTCAGAGAATAAACACAATGAATGCACATTATTTGTGAGTGACAGAGAAGCAGCATAAAGACCAAGGACTCACTCATTGTGTCAAATGACAAGTCAATTAGTCTTCTGAGCTGAGTCTGACAGTTTTTACCCATCCACGGCACGGGTCAGAAACAGTTCAGATTTGAACAGTTCAGTGATGTACAGGGAGCCCATAAGCACTCAAGTCCACTCTCTGCTCCCTGAGGATCTGCCCCAGTTTGACCCGTGATGACCGCCTCCTTCCCCAGCAGTGTTTAGTTAACAAAACGGAGCCGTCTCTCACTCTCTGTTTTTGACTCTTCTTCCACTCCCAGAATGCAATCTGTCCAAGGCCCATTGTCCCAATCAGTAGCAAATAGAACGTGAGTGTTTCTACCATGCATAATAATGTTCCATTTACTCTGGCTGAAACAGATGTCCCGGAGAAACGCCAGCAGATTGCAGATTGTCACGGAGAACATTGTCAAGGTAATAACCTTGTTCTCCTCTAACTGGGTACAGCTCCCTTTCCCTTTTAGTTAGAAATCACACAAGTGGAACAATGTCTCATGTTCTGGCAACACCTTGATATTTTGGCCTCTGCAGAGATTGGTTTCATTAACAGCCTGCCTGAAAACAGGAAAATGTATGTCTTATTCAGTTTGCAAATTATAGGATAACTTTCAGAGTCATTTTTTTTGTGTGTGTGTGACATTTTCAGGCTGTACTCATTTCAATGAGACACTAAAGTTTTTTTGTGATATGTAAAACTGAATATTTCATACGCTTCTGAAAATTAGGGTTCCAAAAGTAGGCTTTCACAGGGATGCCTTGCCCAACGGTGCTTTAAAAAAAGAACTCTTTTCTTTCTTAGTGTGAAGAATAATTTTTAAAAATCTAAAGAATCTTTTTTCCCTATAAAGAATCTTTTGTAGAATGGAAAGTTTCCATGGGTGTTCTTCATGGAACCATAGAAGCCAATAAAGAACCTTTATTTTTGGGCGTGTTTGCAATTAGCATTCAGTTCCTTTTTAGAAGAATAAACTAATTAAATATGCAAATATGTGTACCTAATCTCACTAGATACTCACTTTCATTTGCTTTGATAGACCTGTAAATGGTGTAACTTGTATCAGTTGTCTTTTTGGTTTTGATTTAGAAGTAAATAATAAGAAAAAAAACATCTGTCTAAGGCTGTGTTATTGATAGATCATTTCAGATTAGTTTTTTAGAAAATACAAGTAACAGAATGTGATGTTTTAATGTCAGATTGGTTTTTTTTTTTTATTTACACATTGAATAAAAAAAAAGTTAAATGTGTAATTGCTTGCCTACACATACATTTTACAACTCTAGTAAATGGATAATAAATGTAGAAATAATAAGACTATTCTTTTAGTTTGAAATGTTCCATGTCATTGTAAAGAAAAGAAGAATATGGTTGCTATAGTTACGTCCACAGACCAAAAATAAAATCTGTCACATCTGTTAATTGCAGGGGAAATTATGCAGATTAATGCCTAATATATGTGGTCACTTAACCAGTGTGCTATGTATCATATATGTAACAAAAAATATATACCTTTAAGACCCCCTAACGTTTTTTTTTTTACTTGCAGTAGGTGGGGTCACATTTTTGTACATTTAAAAATTGAAGCACATTTTAAAAGCAGTAGCTTGAAAGGCAAAATAAGAATGGTCATAAATGTAGAGTTCTGTGAAAAGATATTGAAGGTCATTCAAGAGGAACTTGAACTCTGTGAATATTACATCTTGCAGGCATCCAGTGCTCTGCTTGAAGAAAACTATGCTGCATGTCTGTCATCTTACAGTCATAAGTGATGAGGAGGATACGGTTTTATATTAATCCAATCCTTTTGCATTTCCTCTGAATTCAGACAGACAAGTCTCATCATCCTTTAAGTGAGTGCACCCACATGGAATTCTCATGTGTCTTTCTTTGACCTGAGTTCCATACATACTGTAACAGAGAGAGAATGACATACTCTCAGCTTTCAGGGTTGCTGTGTGGGTGTTTAACCTCCACTGAGGAAGGGAAGTTCATATTTTTCACAGCTGTAGGCTGGTGAAGTGCCATAATAGATTGTTGAGCTTTGTACAGTAGGTACAAAACGAGTTAATACTTGGAAAAAGGTCATGTTAATCAATTAAGAATCATTAAAGTGTAAGTGCAAGTTTTTGCGCTGTTTCTCATTTACATTTTATTTTAGTCATATATGAAACTGTCATATAATATTATTATTGCTAGGCAAGGGTAAACTGCACTTGAAATGAATCCAAAATAAAAGTTTATATATATATATATATATATATATATATATATATGTGTGTGTACTGAGAGAGAGAGAGACAGACAGAAACACACAGCATATATTTTAGAAATATTTACATGTAATTTAATTTACAGTAATGTGTATATATTTATATATATGCATGTATATATTCTATATAATTTTTTTCCTAAAATATACACGTGCAT
Organism: Enteromius radiatus; assembly: GCA_032357445.1. Lineage (NCBI taxonomy): Eukaryota > Metazoa > Chordata > Actinopteri > Cypriniformes > Cyprinidae > Enteromius > Enteromius radiatus. The sequence continues at coordinate 8,947,372 of JAUCMS010000024.1, forward strand.
GTATATATATAATATACTCAGTACACACAATTTTTTGAGCACGATTCTTTGTTGCCTAGAACTCATTTTTTTCCTCCTCCTATTACACAGGCCTGCATTTTTAAAAAAAAGGCCTAATATTAACTAAATTGATGGTGCTGAGTTACGAAAAATCAATAAAACCTTCCATCACTTTGCAAGCTTTTATCACAATTCTGAAATTTCCTGTCACTGTTTGGATTTAGTAACATGCTTGCAGAACCCATCTGGGTCATGTTAACATTTTCCTCACTGGACAGGGTTAGATATTTAATTTTAGACTAATAATTAACAAATAGTTGTAACCTTGTTGAAAAGGGAATCTGGTGATTATGAAATAATGCAAGACCTTTTCACCTTATAAATTGTTGTCAAAAGCAAAAAATCTCCAAAACTGTGACATGCTAGAACAAAACAGACTATTTTTAGAATAAGCACCCTAAAATGAGTAAGAAACTAGTATTGGATTTCATCCTGCAAGTACCTGTATGATACAGGACGTGTTATGCATCATAAATATGCACATTGTGCCTGGATTTAACCTCTATGTCTTTGAGGAAGTGTTTTGCACCATCATCTATCTCTTTACTTGCTGCCTTTCTGCATCTTTTCTAGTGCCAGGGTTAATTAATACACTGGGAATAGCTGTAATTCTTCCCTCTTGTCTCTCTTCCCCGTGGAAGAGGTCTGGGAATATTGAACAGGCTTATATACGCAGCAGCATGCAGGTGTAATATATGTTTCTTCTCCATAAACAAGCCCAACTGTTCCCTCCTTATGTCATTAGGTTTTAAAACGTCAGTGTTTAATGTCTCCTAGTCGTTCCTCTGTCTCATCACCACCGTCATAACAGACATGAAACAGATGTTTGAGTTTCTAACTCCCAAACGATTTCGTTTCCGATGCTCTCTTCATCAATATTGAATGAGCACATCAACCTTTCACAGATCTCAGGAGGGATCCATGTGGATGAGTGATGGCTACCTTGTTTGAATATACAATATCATTATGCAACATCTAGTTCTTACCGTATGTTGAATTTCCCCCATCTTTCCATAAAGTATACTTCACAGTTTGTCTAGAGACAAATCTATTCATCTGCTCTTCTTTAATGAGTATTTTAGTGTCTTTTTTCCCAGAGAAACATCTAAACATACTTTAAACTTTTTCTTAGCCCATGGGCAACATTTCCTTGGCTTAAATCAATAGAAATATGTACAGAGATTTCCTTTAAAAGGAAAACAAACTCTGTTTAAACTGTTTGGTAGAAATGAATGTTGTTTATTTTTGCTATTTTGTGGTAGTAAATGTATTTTCCATTTGTACAGCTTTACTCAGAAGCATTTAAAATTGTTGTGCTAAAAATATAATTTGTAATTTAAAAACGAAAAATTACGATAAATGCAAAACATAAGCATTTTCACTAGTAGTGGACTTTTTTGCCACACTGTATGGTGAAAATCATGACCGGAGCAGTGCTGAAGCCACATTGTGCAAGTGGAGTAATGCACTGCACCAGTACAAAGTCATCCAACACGCTCGCCCTGGAGTGGTTAGCTCAATCTTTTGTCTTTTTGGGGCTGTGAATCAGCACGGCTGAACCAAAATAGGCAAGTAGGTCAGTGGTGTTTCTATGCTATTCATCAAAGTCCGGCTGGCTCTGTCTATGCAATCAAAAACTTAAATGAGACATCCATGCTTTTCTCTTTCCATCAAATTTATCAAAAGGCTGTGTTTCTTTTTATCCAGACTTGCTGATAACATTGTTCGTAATGGTTCCTTATTCACTTACAGCATGATGTCGGTCAAGGTTTTTTGGACAAATGTGATCATAATTTAGTTTATTCACACACACACAATTATTATTATTTTTTTAATCACGAACTTAGAATAAACACGCCATTTTGACTGTTGTACCAATAATAGACAGCATGCCAAAGATTATGTTAAATGTTCTGGGGGTGAAATTATCAGGAACCTAGTTAGAGGAAGATTTATGGCTTTCAAACAAGTTATGATCAATCAACAGCATTTGAGGCATAATGTTGATTTAAAAATAAATAAATAAATAAAGGAAAATAAATAGAAAATCTAGGTTACAGTGCAGCATTTTCATTGAAAGTGAATGGGGCCAATCCATAAACATCAAAATATTTAACTACAAGACATAATGTATATTAACATGATTTTATTGGGAAAAAAAAAAGTTTAATATTATATCTCTAAAGTTATTTCAAATGACAACACTCTTCCATAAACACTAAAATAACCTTTAATATAATGAACATATTTTTAAATAACAATTTTTAACGCGTCAACTGATGTAAAGTTTTTTTTGTTGTTGTTTAATCTGTATATTTTTGCTGAAAACAAAAGAAAAGAAGTAAAGAAAACTCCCAAATGCTGTTGACTGATATTAGCTTAGCAACTTTTTCCTAATGCAAGTACAATCTCAATTAAGTGTCTCTTTCTGGGATTTATAGAATAGTTATTTATACTACTCTCTCATTATATCACTCTTATTCAGAGCTATACAGAGAAAGGTATACTTGAAAATCATACCCGAGTAAAAGTACAGATACCTTGCATTGAATATTATTCCGCTATTATTCCGCTACAGTTTCCATATTTCATTTCTATTTTGTTTGGGTACTCGGCCTCGACTGTTTTCTAAAGCCTTTTTGAAAAAGCGCTTACCCTGCATTTAAGTATAACATATACTAAAATAGGCTCAAAGATGTAGACAAAACACTGAAATCATGACACAATCGTTCAGAATCATAAATCGCTGCAATTGTTTCACGATACCAGCCGAAAATAGTGCAGTGTATCTTTGGCTTTACAGATGTAGAGGAGTAAAGAGTACAGTTGCTCATTCAGAAAAACGAAGTAGAGGGTATAAGTGACTATAGATTTTCTGAGTAGCTATCAAAGATATTAAAGTATCCAAAAAGATACAGCAATTAATTGCATTTAATCAAATACTTTGCACTTCTGCTCTTATTAGTCCTAACAGTCATAACTGGCTTTATCTGAATACTGAAAAGACATCACTGATGTGTAAATTAATTGATCTGTCCAACATCAAAAAGTTTTGAATAAGCCATTTTTGGTCCATTGTGTGATTAGTGTTAAACGCAGAGAGAAGCACAAAACGAGGATTTGTAAAGAAAAATGTTGGAGGATTTCGAAATAAGCCAAGAGGAGATTTGCCTTTGCTGAAGTAAGGAAACTTTTTTTTCTGTGCTCCTACTGTACATTCCCCAGAGGAAAGCGTGACGCATACATCCTACGACATCAGACTAAACACTTCTGTTTACCACAGTCAGCAGAAGTGAGAGAAAAGTATTTATTACATATGAAATACTGATATTTATCTTTTGAAAATGCATGGATGGTTTTAGACTGTTAAAGAGAACCTACCACCCACTGCAATAATAGAGCTTAGAAGTGCCAGGACAATTTTTAATATACATATATACAGTGCCCTCCACTAATATTGGCACCCTGGGTAAATCTGAGCAAAGGTGGCTGTGAAAATAATTCTGTGTTGTTTATCCTTTTGAGAAAAAAAAAAAAGTGTACAAGCAAAAGGGATAACCGCACCCTTGAGAGAGATGCGAAACGAAACCCATTTAAAAATGAGGGGGGGGGGGGGGGATTCGCGAAGAGTGGGGTGCAGCTTGTGTCGAGCCACTCTTGAACAACAGACAGCATCTGATGCGTCTCGCCTGGGCTAAAGACAAAAAGGACTGGACTGCTGCTGAGTGGTCCAAAGATATGTTCTCTGATGAAAGTAAATTTTGCATTTCCTTTGGAAATTAGGGTCCCAGAGTCTGGAATAAGAGAGGAGAAGCACAGAATCCATGTTTCTTGAGGTCCAGTGTAAAGATACTGAGTGTGGTACATGCTCATACTTTTCAGTTGGCCAAGATTTCTTAAAAATCCTTTCTTTGTATTTATCTTAAGTAATATTCTAATTTTTAGAATATTATATATAGAATATTTGGGATTTTCATTAGTTGTATGTTATATTCATCAAAATTAAAATAAATTTGAAATGTATCAGTCTGTGTGGAATTACATTATACAAGTTTCACTTCTTGAATGGAATTAGTGAACTTTTTGAAGATATTCTAATTATAAGACCAGCACCATCACATACACCTAGGATGCTTCAAAAGGTGAGTAAAACAACCACATTTTTATTTTTGGGTGAACTAACCCTTTATTTTTAATAGATGGTCTTTTCCAAAGAGAAAGTATAAGTAAATGAAAGTTACAGCATGTTTTAATACCTCAAACTCATTTCAAAAGATCAAGGGAAATTTGATTTTTCATCCTTCATACCCCCCCATAAATTGACTTAAATGGACATGATTATATGCGAAGACTGCATTCTGGAAGGAAATTTTAAGATACTAATTTTTCAGTGTAATTAAACATTAAAACAGAGTGGTTTAGTGTTTTGTGGTGGGTGGTTGTCTTCAGTGCGGTGCTGTGCATTTTTTTCACCAGCATGAACGCCAATATAGATGAGAATTACCTCTATTATCCAAGGCCTCTAACACCGGGCTGCTCTACCATCTGAATGAGAATGAGAAGCCATAGCTGTCCTGTGTCTTTTTTAATTAAGCCTCATTTAACTTTTCACAGGAAGAGAAATTATTTCTGCAGCTCATATTACTCACTATTAGAAGCTATTATGCCTGCCAGTGATTTCAGACTTAGACAAGATGGGGGTCATTGCGAGTCGGCACATTGTCTGGTGTAGGTTCAAGGAAAATTAAAGAAACCGGGAATTATAAAGGTTTTTTTTGTGCGTTTGCGCACAAAATGAAGGCAAACACAAAGAACGACTTGAGAATTAATAACCGATTTATTTGATCCTCGCAGAATGTCAAGATTGTCATGCAATAATTGTGGAAAAACCACCAAAATAAAATCTCAGAGAATGTGAAGCACAGATCACTTAACCTTTCCTAACAGCGCTAGTCAAATGTTTAACTCGTTTTAAGTATCGTTTGAAAGTTTGGGTTTCTTCCGAAAATATGCTTTAAATAAACCATTATAACAGTAACATCTCATCCCTAGTTTAGGACAAAAGCTATTTTAGCTTTTTATTTTTTGTTTCCTGAGCGCATCTTAAGGTTGCTTTTTACAGTGATGTTCATTCCGCTACATTTATCCCGACTCAATGAAAAGAAAATACACAATGTCCTCAGCAGAGCTTTTGTATCCGTCACATAGTGACAGTGAGCACGTTTTTTTTTTTTTTCATTACAACACGATCAATACACTCCAATCAATCATTCTCGTCCCAGAGTCTGAGGCCTTCCAATACCTTTACGAGAGCCCACTGCATAGACCGTGAGACAGAAACGGGACGAGGGAAGATTTCCTGGGTTTACAGCGAATGCTTTAATACCTTGACACATGAGCGCTCTTTGAAACTGGGTGCAAAGTAGCCAATCTCTAAATCTTTCTAAGAGACTTTGTGATAGCGGAGCCACCCTTAGACCTCGTGCACATTCAAGTCATCTTCAAAAGGGACACAACAAGTCTGAGGCCTAGTGGTTAGTGATACTCTAGCGGCTTGTGACATTTCCTAATACCATTTCTGCTCCGCTATTGTATCTTCAAAAGAGCAGAAATTAAAAACGTGACGGCAGCTACATTATCAGAATGATACTTACCCATAAATTAAACAAATCGGATGCACACACTAAGCCGTTTTATCATTAAATCTCGGGATTGCAATAAAATCGCAGCGTTTCAAATTGAGATATTAAATGGGGCCTAAAAAGACTGTTATTTATTACACTTTCTGCTCACACGTACAGACAGTTCAAGGATGTATTAGCTAGACTCCTTGCAATATGTCGAATTCTAAAGACTACTTGCAATTCCCTGTGATGATTAAATTATAATTCAGAATCAATTATCGAGTGTTTTGTTATGAAATATGCATGTCATAAGTTGCCTATAGTAATCAGATTTACAGATGGATCCTGGGGTCATATTAGGCTAAATCCCATAAATGAAATATTCTCAGAAGAGAGCGCTGAGTTTCTCTTTTTATGAGGGTGCTAGTAATCCTATAAAGTCTGGATTTGCCTTTCTTTACGAGGCTCAGTGTTGTGTTGGATCTTAGGGGCTTAAGAGCTGGCAAACAGGGACAAATTACAAATCATTGAGAAAAACCAAAGCACTGCAGCTATTGATTCAAACAAATCAAGGGTAAACAGCTTTCTGCATGATCTTTCCACTAGAGCGCATTCACGTCCCTGGATACACAGCCATTGTAGCTACCGGGCGTTGCACTGATCTCCTTTTGCGTACTGCATTACCTGTATTCACAGATCCCCCGGCTTATCTCCCACAGGACGACGATGAAATGTGTGCAGAATTTTTGCAGATTCCGTGCAGCAGTCCACGTTGACCTATCGGACACAATATCGTGGCTGTGACCTTGTTGTGTAAAGGTTGCACGGTCTGTCCTGAGCAGCACTTGAGCAAATAAGTGAGCCTGTACACAGACAATCCAAAATAAATGGAGTGTTAGTTGTTCTGGTATAAGGATCTTTGATTCAAGACATGTAATGTGTGTCTTCAGCTTCGGGCTTGGGGAATGTTTGCTCATCATTTGGAAATTGATTTTTTTTGGTGCGTCCTTTGAATTTAAAAGAGCTTTTTAATTAAAAACAAATAGAATTTCAAACGTACATGGTGCAGGAAATGGGTTTGAAGGACTGAATGATGGAATGATTGATTAGGCGTTGATTATATGGTCGTTTGTTTCAGGTAATGACAAAAGTCACATGACAGAAAGCAGACGGCTGAGAGGATCCTGATGGACTTTGACAGAAAATAGCAGTGTTTTTCAACTATTCCAAATCAGGTCAGTTTTGAAGAGCAAAAAAACTAAGCAAAATGTAAATAATATAATGCAGCTGCGAAGGGGTAAAAATGCCTCCCATATCTTTTGTTGACATCAAAGGCTGTGTGTCCAATCAAGCTCTATGGTATTTTGCTGCAGATTCATCTGTCACTTAGCAGGACCTAGCCAAACTAGGCAGAAGCCAACATGCATGTCATCCTATCATCCTCAAAAACAAATCAAAACTACATAAGGAAAGGGAAAATACAAAGCAGATTAAATGCACTTGCAGCAAAGATAAACATGGTTTGTGTCAAGCAAAATATGTTATGCATCAAATTACTGGCTTACATCGTTTGAAATGCAAGAGTCACTTGTTTTTAAATATTATTGTGTGTTTACAGTTTATGACAATGCTAATGTTTGATTTTACTAAATTCTAAATACTCTAATATTTAAACGAAATTAGCGTTTTTATTCAGCAAAGATGATCAATTTTCTTGTTCCTGAAGAAAAAAAAAAAACAGCAGAACTTGGGCTGATTAGCATGACTTAGCCTGTTAGTTAGATCAACATTTTTTTACATTTTCAGTGTATTCTAGCAAAAAGAAAAGAAAAAAAGATGCAATCAACACTTAAACACTTTTTTGGGTAAACTAACCCTTTAAATGTTAATTATATTATAGCAGATATGTTCCAGTTGCCTGAATCTTTTCAGTGCATATTTTTTTCCCTCTACCTGCTTCCTTGATGTGATTAGTCACATGGCATTTACTGCTGAAGTGATTGGACCAGCCAAGGAACTGCCATTAAGATGAATGGGAATGCTAACAGCTAGCTTTCTCCAGGTATGGCAGACCTCTTTGCCTCCTCTGCCTTTTTGGTTATTCTGTTAACACTCTTTCCTGAAGTGATACTGAGGGATTCAATCACAAATCAATTTTTCACTCTTTTGTCAGAGGATGCTTTCAGTAAAGATCTGCCTGATTTTGTCAGAGAAAGAGGCTTCAGTGGACTTTTCTGAACTATCAAACTGCACATTCTTTGCCCACATAATAAGATATAAGACATAAAGGTCACAGAGCTCACCTTTCCAGAGAGATGTCAGCCTTACAGGCATACAGAGAGAAAGCTGTGCTCTTTCCCTACAGCGAGGTTTGCCTGTCACCTTTACCAACTAACAGTTTACCTTTATTGAGCCTGATATCTATTTGCTTACATTTTAAGCTTTCTCGTGCAAACACCACCTTCATGCAATGCCACATCTATTAAATAAACCAGGACACGTTGAGCGTTAACTAGGTGTCTTTTTCTCAGTGTCTGTCTGTTTCGGCCATCAGAGCAGAAAGAAATGTTTGAATGCACACTGGTTCCAGAGGTATCAATTAGTCATATGTTAGGGGAGCCTTCAAAGGGGACATTGAAATTCAAATTAATTTCAGCGCTTTCATTAAATGAATTATGCTTTGAGAAAGTCATAAAGGCTGTTGGATCTGTGCTCTCTTTTTAAAAGCTGTGTTTTGATTTCAAAATATTTTTGTCATCACTCTGTAAATGCAGATGTCCAATTCTCTAAAGAATCTTTATTTTTCTATCTGTTTCTTTAAGTTAAACTGTCCACACATGAGCCCTGTTTGACTGGGACTGGTTTTCCCTGAAGAGGTCGTGTAAAATGTTTTTAATCCCATCTGAATCAAACACGTCTGTGTTTTTTTTTTTTTTTTCCTTCTTTTCCTTCTTGTACAACCTTGGTAAAAGTGAGCGAGTAAATTACCTAGTGGTTTTCAGCTAACTCTGAAGTCCTCTGAGAAATGTAATCCCATCCGGGTAGGAATGTTTGTTATTGCAGCACATTTTTCACAACATTTCTCCTCATTTATTTTGACCTTCGCAGGATAACCTGACTAAAACTATATTTCGAGGTGTGATGCATGGTGAATGGATTCAGATAGTTGTTGGTTTTTTTGTTTGTTTGTTTTAAATAACAAAAGAGGGTAAAATGCCTGGCAAGGGTTTAAATAGCAGTGTACTAGAAAACTATTTAAAAAGATAATGAAATCAGTAATGAGAGTTTAATTACACAAATTGCTCATAATAGCAGCATCATGTATGATCCTCATTTTAATTAACTCCTTTAATTTTAAACATAATGCTATAATTATAGCACGTACGTATATCTTGTTTGTTTCAATAGGTTTTATGATGCACACATCCAGCTCACATGACATCCAGAAAAGGCACATGTACATTAGCAGAACCTATAGGCATCCCAATCCAAATTTCGTCCAAATTACTGAATTCACAGACATCCAGATGTTAATAATAGACACCTTCTTGATTATAATGCAGATGAAAACATGGCTATGATGGATTAAACTACCAGTCTTTAGAATGATACGCACTGTATAAAAGTCACAACTCAAATATATTTCAAGAACTGTTTAATGGAGTTTTTGTCTACCGTTTTCTTTTTTTTTCTCCCCGGAAATGTTTCATCAGCTGAAAAATCTGTATTTTATTTTACACTGCACTTCTATCACTTAAAGCCTCTTTTTCAAATTAAATATAGGCATTGTTTGAACCCAGCATGCTCTTAATCAAGTTTTCAACTATAGCATTCTTAGTAGGCAAAATAGTTTTTCTGTAAAATTGTATATTTTTATAAGTGTTAAAGATATTTTTATATAAAATATATTGTTCATCGGTATTATATCTAATTGCATTATGCTGCTCGTTTCTCTCTGCATCACTACTGTAATTATGTAGCATGAGTTAGGTGGTGTTAAACATTGCAATACGCCTTCATTCTGATAAATTTAGCTATCACAACTAATCTCAACTCAACAACACATCTCTGAGACTTCCCAGAGGAGAAAAACGGAGAGCGTACAGGGATGAATTCATACTTATGAAATCACTGAACATGTAGCATTTCATAAATACAAGCTGAATAATGAATGCAAGTATTTTTCGTCTTCTCTTTTTTGCAAGCTGCATAACAGCCAATTTAGTTCTCCAGACAGCAAAAAAATGATGCAAACATTCATTATGTAACTAAAACTCACTGTTATTCATTTTTATGGAAAGGGCATGCCACAGCCCACTATCAACAATGCCTTGCAAAATCTTGCAGAACAATGGAGACTATGATTATCTGTCACCTTGGATCACAAAATTGTATCTTTATTTGTGCCACCATATGACTTGATTGTTGTATACTCTCTGAGGAACATTTTTACCATGCTTTAAAGAAGAAACATAACGTCTAATAAGGGGGTTTTCACCTTGTTTTCCCATATATACCATTCTATGCATGGCATTCCTTGTTCAAAAACAAAGCCCTGTCTCAAACATACACCACTGGTTGAGCTAGTGTTATGTCAGGCCTAGTTAGGCTGCTTAAACAATCCAATTGCAATTCTGTATCTTTGCTCTAAGTATATTCTTCAGCTTTCTCAAATAAAAATTAATTCTCACTTGCCATTCTAAAAATGAAGTCATATATATGTAAGGCATAAATAGCACCCATTAATCTAAGCAAGAGGAAACTAGTAGGAGGGCTAATTACTGCATAAACAAACACCACAAATGATTATTAAATGATTGTAGTGTGTTGATGTTGCTGCTTTCGCATAATATTCTGTGTATAAGCAAAAATAGCTCTTTAGATGTGCATAAAAAGCATACTGCTTGTAAAGCAACTGTTCTGTACCTTTAAGCCCTGAATTTGTCATTCTAATCAGAATTAGCGTTCGAGTCTGTCAACAAATCACAGAGCTGAAATGGCAGGAATTTAATAATATTCAAATTTGATTATTTCCGTCATCATTTTTCAGATCCGCAGGATATTAAATGAAACACTTAGTAAGCACCGCCATGCACTGATAATATTTTGTTCCTTCTCATTACAATCTGCTTTGTGTAATCTATTAAGAGCACACCGCACACAGACAGATAATTTACTACAGTGTTTTGTTTAAAACTAAGCTTGTCGTTGATGAATCTATACAATTTCATCTGATGCGATCTCTGTTCTTTTGTTGCCATCGTGGTGACAATTAACATCATGTACAGTACAGAATACTACAGTACCTCATCAAGCGCCAATTCATTGAAATGCACGTAATTGATGTCCTAAATGTAATGGGTGCATGCAAACGAGAGAGGAGGGTCTTTAATCGCAGAAACTGCGAGATGATTCTCGTAGTGGTTTTATTCTGTTCCCAGGCAGCTCTCAGGTTCAGCTGAGCTGTTTGATAATGGCTGATGACTCTGCTGATGAATTTGTTGGGGAGGCGGGGGGAACCGAGGGGCTGCATTGCTCATGCTTCCCGATCTTGGCAATGCATCGGTGGTTGGCTAGACTTCATAACAACCCCTACGTAGAATCCAGCCGGGAGTATTCTGTCAGCCCTGCCAGTGCCTGATTCGGAGCCTGATACACTACATTTCAGCACAATACAATCACAGTCCTTCGGAGCCAACACTGGTAATCCAAATCATGGCAAATATGTCAGTAAATCGAACATGTGAGGAAAGATGAGGAATAAGACTATTTTAATACTCCGTCTGTCAGTATGCTTGACATGGCTTTTTCATTAGCTCCTGGTGTGTCACAGCAGATAATAATGAAGATAGATGACTGGGTGAAGAGCACTTCACTTGTTTGGAGCATTTAGGTGCCCTTTTCTACTACCTCTGACACCCCTTCATAATAGCGATTGACTAAGAAAGCTAGACTAAGAAAATTATCTCATGCACGTCATTCAGATCTCAGTCATCCTCGCCGGTGTATTTCTGCCATTCAACAGCTTTCTTTCTCTCTCCTCTCTTGCTGTCTAGGGGAGAATTCCCCAAGAATTAATTGTGCACACCATTGTGTGTATTTGTCTACAGCGTTTTTTTTGTTTGTTTTTTTTTAGCTGAGCTGTACAAACATGTTACTATGAATAAAACCATACATTAATTGAAAGTTTATTTATTCAGCTTTTAGATGATGTGCAAATATCAATTTCGAAAATGTCACACATAAATAAAATCAAGTATTGAAATGAGATAAAATCATTATCTAAAATGTATCTTTACTTATGCCAACAAGTGAGAAGAACATGTTAGCGGAAGCTTTTAATGTAAGATTCATGAGGTATTTACACTGATTTCCCATATATTACACTCCATGTCTTGCATTATTTGTTAAAAACAAACCTCTGTGTCAAACTTACACCATTGGTTGAGCTAGACTGATTTAAAATCATAAAAAAAGTGTTTACTGTAAATTAATTTCACAATAATCATATTTTCTCTTTTCTTTGTTGTTGTTTATATAGAAAGGGGGAAAAACACTTTGACAAGCATTTTCATTCAATTTTGTTACTAAAAGATTAATGCTGACTGTGTTATTTTAGCACTTGACTCAAAGAACTAAATTAAGTTATGACATCAATATACCCCAAAAATCTGTGCTAACTGCAATTTACATGCTGCTATTCCTGATCTAGCAGGTGTCTCACAATCTGCTGTAATTTGCTGAATTATTTACATAACATAAATCTAATGTAATCTCTAATAAAAGGTTTATTATATACAAGTCTATTATAATAAAAAGGCATGTTTGCGCTGAAATTATGAAAATAACTCACATACTTCAATACAGTTAAACTGGGCTGTTAGTGAATAAGATGCAGAATTTTTGCACTGAAATAAATGAGTAAAATTGCCTCAACTGTTAAGTGAATTCTCCCCCGCTTCTCCCTCTCCGGCTCACAATTTGCTCATCTGTGTGGACTAGCAGTAAATAAGGACTCAGCTCAAGGCTAAAGACCTCTCTTAGTTTCTGTGTTCCATCGCTGGTATTTTTGTCCTTGAAATTTAGCATGGAATGGATGTTTTTGAATGCCGTCTTTGCCAGCACCATTACCGAGCCTTGAGCAAATAAGCTTGCCGCCCCCGTGCTGGAGGATGGGACAGTCACTGACCTACTTCCACATTCTCAGCCGGCAGAGAGGTGGAGGAGAGGCCGGCAGACAAAACAAGAGGGTGGACATCCTAGGATAAGGGGATATGACATTTGCTATATCCCCACATTTTCATTTGTTGTCACAAAACAGCCCTTTAAGTTCACAAAACTAGGTGGGGTTTCAGAGAGACATCAGACAGAAGAATAAGACAGACTGTTGACGTCAGACAAAAAGTAAAGTGGTTTCAGAGATGGAACATGTTATTACATTTTGATGAAAGATTATGAAAGCAAACATGTTTTATTGGGAATAAGATGTCATGTGCAGATGAATTGTCCCAGTAAAACCAGGAATGTGCATTAGGAAACGAAAAGAGCCTATTTTTATGTCATGTTGACTTCTCTGTTTTTAAAACTCTAAACCTCTAAGGACAAAATGTGTTTTATAGTTTATATAATATCACAAATAGAAATTTAGTAATTTTAGATGAAGTGAGTATTATGTCCCTTTTGACTCACATGAAATAGGTGAAAAATAGTATAGCCTCACTTTTTTTTGTTCAGGTCTTCAATAGACTTGAAAGGCATAAGTGCAGTCAGTGGGTCATTATGACAAAAAAGATCATCAGAACCCTGACGCAAAGCCTGAAAGGGTTTATTTTGGGATAATGGGGCTGACATTATCTGACAAGAACCAGTACTACACAGCTACACTGACATGAAATATCGATTTAAGTATATTTGAGAAGAGTGTGTTCATACATCATAGTACAGGAAATTGGTTGCCTGGACAATAGTCGTTTACACCAAAATATTGATAAAAAAGTAGAACTGACCAATCACAATCAAGTTTCCAAGATAGTTGTGTATAAGGCCATATCCTGAGAATATGGATAATATGTTCAGATTTTTTTCTCTTTGAAATGTTTAATCACTTGCTTTGGAAAGGAGTGCAAAGTTAGAAACGTTTAAGACACACTTGAGAGAACAGTGATGCTTTTAATCTTGCGTTATCATCTCCATGTTTTTTCCTTGTGAAAAGTAAAACATTGTAACATATTAGCTCATTAAGGGAAATGTATATAAATAATTACTATTAATTATGATTAATCACAATTATTTATATCAGCTGCCAGTAGTAACTGTAGCAGAATTAACCAACTAATCTGTTCATTCAGCGAACATATAGTGTAAGTTAATATAAACTCTAAGAAGGGATATTTTCATGTCCACAGAAAAATACCTTCTTAGAGTATCACTGCATTAGAGCATGTAGCAAAGGCCGAAATCATAAAGGGACATTAATCTGCAAGGCAGAATCAGAAATTCATGTAATTTGTGCAAAAGTTTTATTAACTCTATGTTAACTCACATAACTGAACACACGCATATAAATACACTCACACATGGGGAAAATGCAAAGAAGGCTTAAGGGTAATCCATTAGGACAAGCCAAAATTTAAGTTATGATAAGAGCAGTTGACTACCTGTAAAACCATCAGTGCCGTTCATAACGGGTTTTATAACTAATACTAAACCTCTGTTTTGTTTAGTTATATGTACGATACTTCCATTGCCTCTTTGGTGAGAGTCTGAAGCAATCTCGAAGTCCTGATGGTTGCAAGGTTCTGGATTTGAAGAGTGATGCATTCCCAAAAGATGTCCTGACTCTGGTGATTGGTAGATGAAAGAAGAGCTGGGAGAGAGATCTGTGCTGCATCGGCTCTGGGGGCTCAGTCAGGAGACAAGAGAGAATGGTGGGGTTCCAGCATTCAGAAAAGTAAAAAGAGAGCGCCCCTGCCATGGGGCCTTTTGAAACATGTTGAGGTCACACCTCTTGTGAGTCAAAGAACCCAGGGCTCACAAAATCGCTAGCCCGACGTCCCAGGGTTATTGTGTCTTCCAGTCGGGCTACCAAAATCCATCTCGGCCCTGTCCGTCGGGCTATCATATAGGGGAAGGGAATTATATTTAAATGCTTTTGCATTCTTTCACAAATATATTTGGGTGATTATGTAATTTTCGGGCATCGGGGAGCCACTGTTAATTATGTTATGGATTGAAATCGCGTTTGAATTCGCGCTTGTTTTTCCTTTCACTTTCACTGCGATTGCGCGAACAATGTATGGACCATTTCATCGGGCTCACGCGCGTTTACTCTAAAATGATTTAGCTGTTGTTATTGATTCTATTGGGAATCAATAGAAAAATCAAACCAGCAAAGGACCAGCTTAAACCAGCAT